>PGIR01000188.1:0-78256 GCA_002812735.1 Scedosporium dehoogii
TTTTTTTTTTTTTTTCCCTTCCTGGACGTTTGCGTTTGCGTGCGCGTCTGCCTGCAATGACTTCGAGAGCGTGCGTCTCCGGATTCTTCCTCTCTGTGCTAAGACTGAGACAACAACATTTGAAGTGTGTCCATTGTCCATTGTAAGTTGTATCCAGACTCCGCCCAAGCTCCACCAAAGCTGGGAATATCAATTGAACATACGGAGTATTACCTCTATACCTACGAAGTATACTAGAAAGAATAAAATGCAACAATCTCCTCTCGAGCTGGCCGCCCTGGCTATGGTGCAGTGACATAAACAACATTCAGTACCACTCGAACCTCGATCCTATACGCATAAGCGAAATTCATTTGGATCAGGCTGGGGCATCAATGCTTCGTATTTCTAGAACGTCACAAAGTACGAATAAGACATTAATACCATAGAAAAAAAAAAAAAAAAAAAAAAAAAAAAAAAAATGCAACGCTGCGTCCTCAGCACTTGATGCTCGGGGATTATTGCCGTCTCTCTGTGTGAGATCAATGGAGCGGTGCGAGGGAATATGATTTTCCTTCGTATTATTATTATCGTCTGGTCAGTTCGTGAGGCAACCCCGTGTTTCACCCGTCAATCCCAGACAGTCTCTCAACCCCTTCCGAATCCAGGGGTTCGCACAGGACATCAATTGATATCAATTGATCACATTTACTTCGTACAGTCTCTCTCCTGAAGGAAATGTTTCAGTAATACACAGTCCCCCTGCAAGCACAGGTGGTATAAACGATTAGGTTTACTTCGTACACAGGTTCTAACTATCACTATGATAATACTGCCTCTTGATCTTTGAGAGGATTGATTGGATATTTTCGGGGACCCGAATTAACACGACTGTGCCGGACAGAGTCGAGATGGCCTATTCGTCGTAGTCCCTGTATATTAGTCTCTGTATTAGTAGGAGCTGTACTGATGCATAGGCAAGATGGAGGCGACAGTGAGATGTGGACATCAGAGCAGCGGGAGACATCGGATGAAAGCATACTTCGTATACGAAGTACGGAAGCCGTTGCTTCTTGAGGGTCTCTTCCTTTCCTTTTTAGGATTTCCCCTTTTTCTTTTCAATAACATGCACGACCAAACAACTAATGCGGGTCGTAGCACTTCATCGTCGTGAAACAGCGGCGCGGTGTCACGTACAGGAGCTGCGCTCGGGGTTGAAAAACCTGCGGGACGATCATACTTCTGGGAGCCGTGGCGATGGCGATGGCGATGGCGATGGCGATGCATACCAAGTACATCAATTGACGTATTGACATACATTCTGGCGAACATATGAAGGGGGAAAATTCATACGAAGTAGCAGAGGAATACCACAACACACCTCACACCAAATAGGAGCTTACAGAGTAGGTCTCGGTGCGCAGTGCCCTCTTACAGAAGAACAGACCAGAGATGTACGAAGCAGCGCGCCGTTGTCATCGGCGAAGTCTGTCAAGTACGCATATGAGCAGATATTACGTGTCCTGAAAATGCTGATAGGCTTCGAAGCTCAAATTCTTCAATGGACGTCAAGAGCACTTGAGGCATTCGAAAGCTGATGAGTGATTCCGTGGCTCCAGATGTCTCTTATGCATTATCAAGATACACAGGTACCCTTGTCCTTGTCCCCTGATTGACACCTGCACCTGGAACTTGCACACTTGATAATTAATATACAACGACCAGGAGGAGGCAGAGACACAGACACACGTCATGGCTGATGCTGTGGCAACCCGCCCCGCTCCGCCCCTGCAGCCAGCTGCAACCGTGCAACATTAACTGATGCATGCAATTGCCCCCAGTTGCAAGACAAACTGGGACTCAGTTGACATTGCCACTCTCTCTCCTCCGCTCCGTCCTTGATACCTCCATGAGACATCAATTGATCGAACAATGGAGGAGGTAAAAGTATTAGTGAAGTGATCGATGGGCTGAGGCAATTTGACATGACCAATAATCTGGGATTCAGGGCACATGCAATTGCTATCTGGATCTTCCAAGACATTGTTCTACTTCGTATTGAAGTTGAAGTCGAAGTACCTTTGTTAGAGAGCTCAACTGCATTGTGCTGATTGATACTGATACAACTGTTCGAAGCAAATACTTCTCAATGACTAAACTACTCAAGTACTCATCGAATAAGTTCCAAGGATATGTTTGCACTCGGACCAAAGCAGTTTAGAACTTGGACGGATGTTTCATCCTCTTTGGTTAGAGAAGAAGTAAAGCAGGGGGCTCCCAGGGGCAACTGCGGGCACTGCGGGCACTGCGGGAAAACCTTTGCCCCTTCTGAGCCCCTCCCTCTTCTTGTAGGTGGGGACTAACATCAAGCTGCCGTCCTCGTACGAAAGTTGTCCGCGTCCCTTGGAAATCACGGACTCCTTGGCAGATCATCTGCCAGGGACCACCACCCTGAGCTTGGCCCAAACAGGGGAGAAAGGCATGAGCATTGGCACACGCATGAGACAGTGCAGAGGCTGTGAGTGGGAGTGGGAGTGGGGTGGTATTGTACGGAGCACTTGACCTGCGTACCGTTGCTACCTCCCAACGACACAAGCCGGCATCCATCTCCAAGTTTGGAGTATCTACTTCATGTCTGTCTGGTGTTGAGCGGGCCAGGAATATTATCCCCATATCTTATTTATTAGTAGCCTCTTTCTTGCTTTCCCCGGCTTCTCGAGGATCTTTCCCTTCCTTTCTGCCTCTCGCGCCTGTCGTCTCGTCGCTGTCTCATCGTCGATCTTTCATTCCCTTCTTTTCGCTATCTGAGGTCACTCTTGCCCTGGTTCGGCAAACCCTCGCTTTCTTTTTCGATTCTTGTCTTATTCGACTGGCACTGCTTTTTTCTAAACTCGCCGTCGCCGTCCCATCTTTTTTATTTTTTTTTTTTTTATTTTTTTTTTTTGGTCTCTTTTTTTTTTCAAATTTGATACAACATCACCGAGTCCCGCCCAACCCTTCTTGAGACACCACAGAGCGAAAGGGCACAAGTCCAGCGACATCGTCTAAGACAGCCACGCCTCGTTTCCCGGTAGACAGTCACACCTCGGCCAGGCGACTGCTCTCTATCAACGGACAACGTGTGTTTATCTATATATATATATATATATATACATATCTCTCCGAAGTTTGTTCTTCGACCTGTGCAAGACGTCAGCTTGTCGTATTCACCTTTACAACAACTTCCCGTCACGCCCTCGCCTTCCAATCAGGCTCAACACTCCTCCATCCAAGATGCAGTCCTCCAGGTTCCACGCCATTGCCGCGCGCTTCTCGCCCTCCACCCTCCGCACCTCCTTCCGCCGCTCGTCCTCGGCCTCGTCTCGCGCGAGCAGCAACCGTGACTCCATTGCCTCCACCGTGTCCTCGCCCGTGAGCACCATCAACAGCATCATCTTCCGCCAGCCCTCCATCGTCGACCTCGAGGAGGAGAGAAGGAGCTTTGCTAGCGAGCTGAACATCCTCGAGCCCCGACCCATCGTTTACTGGGCTGGTGTTGAGGAGCGAATGGCACATTTCTAAGTCTTTGACATGACCGCTCGTTTGCCTGCATGGCTGCATCCATCCTGCAAAGAGCAGATGGGGTGCGGACCTATAAACCTCGCCGCTCCTAGCCTCGTAGTTAGGAGTGCTGGGGAATCCAATGAAGGAAGACAACGCCATGGCCCGATCAAATTCCAATTCTATCTTCTCGCCTCTTCTTTCTCTTCTCTACCGCTCCCGTCCCTCGAGGCACGACTGACGGGACATTCAAAACACGCACACCTACATAACTCTCTCTTACACATCAACTCCATTAATAACTCGGCACGCAACTTGGCTGCTCGAGAAGAACAACGCAGGACATGGTCCTATCCCGGATATCATGGGAGATTTTACTTTTCTTTTTCCCCTTCCTCTTCCAGTCTTGGTTCCCTCCGAGCATAGGACTGGTCCTCGTTTGATTTTTGATTTTTTTTTTTTTTTCGACACTTTGGGTATTGGGTAGTATTGGCGCAGGATATGGCGTTTATGGTGGGATATAACATTTTATCACGACCGGATGAGGCGTCCACCTCGGCGATATTCTTTCTTCTTCCGTTCCTTTATGACATGAAAAGCTTGGGTGGTTTTTCACTTTTGGCGGCCTCGTCCGTCCCGGCCGGGGGTTTGTTGTTCGCCGGTTTCTATTTTCTCGTCTTCCTGAATCTACGCATGTTTCTAGGCCGCTTGCCTATCGCCTATCTTCAATACCAAAATAAGAGATATCGTAGTATCCGACGGCCGTTTCCCACTTGACAAAAATGATGATGGTGATGGCTTGCCAATTCTCTATTCGATGCCCTCCCTGGCATTACTCCGTATTCTAATCATGAATAGAGCCATCGAAACCAATGGTTTTGCTCCGGTCTTGTGAGAGAGGCGGGCTGGTCAATACTTGTTATACAACTTACTTCGTAAAACGATTGTATCATTCCCGGCCCTGTAACAAGCAGTAACTAGGGACGAGGAGAAGAAGCAACATCGAGGCAAGGCCCCGATACTTGCCGAGTTGTAAGAACAAACGTGCCTCCAGACATGGACTTTCTGCCTCGTCCCTTCATTGCATCTAGGACTTAACAAACTAGCCAGATCAACACGCTCCCGCCCATCTCCAAGACTGTTGTACAGAAGTCGAGGACAGGATCCTCCAAGAAATCCAGGCTACGAACGAAGTTGAAGCCGAGGCAACCTATTTTCAAGCCATCAATGACTATCTTCACAAGACCAGCCATCAACACTCACTCCCCCATGAGAGCATCATCCGCTTCCACATCCCCCAGTCAACCACCAGCACTCACAACCATCAAGCCAAACCCCATCACCACTACCAAAAAAGAATTATTAAGTATGTCTTCTCACTGTCTTCTCACTCTCAACACGTTTCTAAAAAAACGCTCACAGGAAATAATTTTTTTGTTTGTTGCCCCGTCTTTGGAGGAAGAAAACTATGCACGTTTCAAAGCGCCAGATCTTTGCAAAGCGCCCCCATTTGTGCTCCAATGACCCGAGATACATGGATGATGATGATAAGAAAAAAAAACAAGTCGAAAGCAGGATAGAGAAAAAAAGGAGATGAAATAAAGAGGAAGCGGCAGGGAGAGGAAAGGAACAAAAAGAAAAAGAAACAGAAAAATACAAGACTCCATGACGCCCGCCGAATCCCAATCTCAAAAAGTCAGTAATTTAATCCCTAACAACAACTTCGACGTAAATGAAAGCACCGATGACAGCTTTCTCCCAATACAGAACCGGCCTTTTGCCTTTCCTTTCCGCTCAAGTTCGACGCAGGAAACCGTACCGCGCATTATCCTCATCCTCATCCCCATCCCCACCCCCCTCACCATCCATGGCCGTTGTCGTTTGCGGAATCTCTCGCTCCCAGACGCGGGGGAGGAGGGTCGTTTGTCTAAAAAAAGAGTTTTTCATAAAGTGCCTTTCCATTGCTCGTGGATACCACCAGCCTGCCAGCACTGGCCAATATCCGAGCTGGCGGAAAACCAGTCGTAAAATATACGCATGTTAAAAAAAAAACAACGAGCCGCGTGTTATAGACAGCATGTGTCGCACAAGCGTCCAATGATGGCATAGCTCTACGAGATTTGGTCAAGAGTAAGCCTGGCATCAACGATGTCGAAGTGGTGCGCGTTCAGCTTGGCCCAGTTACGCGCAAGGATAGAGGCTGTGTGGTTTGGACAAGTTAATAAATGAATGTCCAGAGCAGGCAGTGACACACGAAATGGAGCTCGAGAAGAGAGAGAGAACACAACATACCTTTGATGAACTTCTTACTAGCGTACTTCTTCAGGAACGCATCATGGATGGGGGGCCGGGCAAGGTAGTCAACCATGAGCTGGACGACAGGCTCGATCTCATCCTCGGTATAGCCGGCATAAAAGGCAATAGTGTCATCCTGGTCACGTTGTTAGCTACCGATGGGCCTTTCTTATCGATTGCTTCCTACAGCGTCAAGGAATTTACTTACCCACTCGCCACGATCCAGAATAAGTCTCGACAGATACATAGCACCAGCAGCAACATGGCTCGGACGATAAGCCATGAAGCGGTGGTCAAGGAGGCTGATCTCCATAAGATACTTGCCGATGGTACGGGACTGGATGTCGTAGTTATCGGCCTTGGAGATTCGTCGGAGGAAGTTCATGGGGTTCGGGTAACTCAAATCATAGTTCAATGTGCCGAGTATGCATCGCTCCGCGGAGAGGATCTCGGCCTCCGAAAAGCCGTCGTCGGCAACGTGACTAAAGTTGGCGACGTGGGGGGAGAGAACCTCCTCGTATTTGGAGGCGATGAACATGGCCGTGATACCGACAAGTTGTAGGCGGTCGAGCTGAACGACCTTCTCGGAGAGGAAGCGGTCAATGATGTTGACGGCAAGGAAGAGGGTCTCGGGCAAAAGGTGGAAACGGGTGTGGACCTCGACAAGCCAGTCGACGAGAATGCCTCGCATCTTCCACTCCAACTCGTCCTGATGATCCATGTAATTGGGATTCGGGATGGTGTTAACCTCCAGATCTCTCAAATACTCAAAGATATCATGCGCATACTCCGCAACCATAAGCGGGTCATCTAGGTCCTCGGGATCCGGGTCCTCAACACCAGGAGGAAATACAATAGTCGGTTCGGGCTTCACGCGTACCGGCTCGGGCTCGTATTTGGGGACAACAACTTCTTCTTCTTCCTTCTCCTCGCGGAAGCGGCGTTCCGCGTCGCCGGTATAGGCCTTCTTCCGTAGCGGCTCACGCTCGGCAACGGTCTCTGTGGTTCCCGAGCTGGTGCTTATGCTTGGGACCTTGCGCTTTGGTACACCGTTGACGCTGACTTTGGTGCTGGCGGCACGTCGAACATCGACGTTCGCCCTCGAGGCCTTGGGAACCATAGCAGCCCGGCCTGATGATCGGGTAGATTTCCGGATGCCTGTGGGTTGGGCGGCCTTGGAGACTAGGCCGGCCCTAACTGCTGGCTTCTTGCCCTCAACTGCCTCTCCCTTTGTAACATTGCTTACGTCGCCGAGGGCGGCACGCTTGCGTTGTAAACCCTGCACCTGTGAGGTCGTGACGGTCTTTTTTGTCTGGAGGGCCTTGCTGGGGAGGGCGAGTTCGTCGACACCCAGGGCAGCTGCTTTGGCTCGTGTCATACGCGTCGAACTGCTGTTTTCATCGTTCTCGTTCGAGACCGGTCGCGTTTGGAGAGTGCGGCCCTATATGGTGTGTGAGTGGTGTGAGTCTTTTCCAGCAGCCGCGAATGTTATCGAATTGGAGCCCTCGGAGTCGAGGTCTGCGGAGAATGAGTGGGAAACACGTACAGGAGGCATTGTGTGTGAATGCAGCTCGCCGGAGGTAGCGAGACTTGGGTATGAGTCGAAAGAGAACCGCGGAGTCGAGCCTGCTTCACCGGTTAGTTCTTGACAGTTCTCCCAACCGAAACCCCCCGAAAGCCCTGGTAAAAGCCTGGCTTAGGCTATATATAAAGAGAAATGCTATAACAAAACACACACACACGCACACACACACGTGTTGAAGGGGAGGACGAACAGGCTAGAGGTCAATATCACAAGTAGTCTCTAGTATTACAGACGTGACGGACGAAGCCCAAGTTGCACTGCACTGAGCTGTCGGGTAGTCGGGGTCGAGGGATAAGCGGGAGATGCTGTCGTAAAATGGAGAGGTTAGGGAAACAAGATAGGAAAGCCGGAAGATCGATGAGGAAAAGTGCGGTGTTTATGTTGGCAAGCTGCCGCGATGGTGGAGTTTTGGTTGTTTGGCGGAAGGGGACGTGGGCCCTGAGATTTGACCGTGGGTTTCGCGGGCGTGTCTGAGGTACGTACCTTGGGTCTCCACGGGCTCCACGCCAAGTAATTTCCCGGGTGCAAATTTCAGACGCGAGGCGCCGTCGCTATGGCAATTATGCGAGTGGACAAGCTGGATGCGTGTGTTTGTTCCCACCGAAAGAGGAAACGAATAAATAAAGATGGAAAGAAAAAAGAGAGAGACCGAAGGGGAAGAGGTGAGGAGTTGAAGACAGAAATCTGAAGGCTGGGGATATCGATCTTATATCTTATAGAAGATATTTCGAACGACCAACGGAGACGGGCGAGCAGGATCCTCAGGTCAGGGTTGTCGAAGATGAGAACACCGAACGGCAGTCAATTGTCATGTACTTCGTTAGTGGGTATGACTGGTATCGACTCTTGCCAGTGTTGTTGTCGTGGTTGGCATGGAGGAGCTGGTCAAGAATGCAACTTCATACAATTACGAGCTGCGACTTCAAGGTTGCAGGCGATGGAATATTGAGGTTGAATCAGACGCGAATTCTCACCATGGCAGAGTCATCTTAGCACCATGTCTTGGTGAATATCAACAGGGGCAACCGCCGAGCAACAGAAATTCTATTGGCTCCCTGCTTTTGTCTTCCTGCCTCGTCGCGTCCCAATTGTGGGGTCAAGTCTCGCTCATCGAACACGGTACAAGGAACATCCACGAGGGTCAGCGCCAGCCTGCCAGCAGGAATTTGGTCAGATGTTGCCAGACGCCAGGTCTTAACTCACATCTGAAATTCACCCCTCCACTTGAAGTCATAAAAAAGTGTGGTTGGATCACAACACAACTGGCATTGATCCAGTTGATCAAGCCACAAATACGATTGGACAAGATCCACCAGCCACTTTCCTAGCTCCAGTCAATTATTGTGGCGCGCCCCATTGGGCCTGGGCCATTCGAACCACCCAGCGAAATTTTACAATTGGATGATCCATTGAGGCTCTCAAATCTTCAAGGGCCGCCGAGCAACCTTGGTCTCACTCAATTGGGGAACAACCTACGTTCCTTCTGATTCTCCAGCTCGCCGGCCACGAAGGAGAAGTTCTACTGATTCCCCGGGTCCTTTCGAAATGCCATCTCGCCGCGATTGGCAACCGAGCTTAATCCAGTAACTCAGCTGAGAGCATTTCGATCCATCGTTAAACCGCACCACGAGCCGCGTTCTTCTCTTACTCGCCGAGGAAGGATCCAATCCTCACTTCAACACCAGCCGAGCATGCTCGGCTCACGCTTCGCGACGCGCCTCTATGGCCGCGGCATCACGACCACCCGACTCTCTCCGCGCCATCTCTCGCTGGGCAGTGCCCATCAATATTCCACCGGGACAGATGTAACCAGCCCACCTACCACGAGCGGCGCTCCAGCCGCACCCGCAAAACAGAGCGTCGTCCTGAGCAAATTCATGCCCGCCGTGAATACGGAGAGAAACGCCAAGGATACCGTTATCCTGCGCACATATAAGCCTCGAACCCCTGGTCTCCGACATCTCAAACGCCCCATCAACGACCACCTCTGGAAAGGTCGACCCTTTTTACCCCTGACGATTCCCAAGAAGGGCCACGGAAAGGGAGGAAGAAACTCGAGCGGCAAGATTACCGTGAGGCACAGGGGAGGTGGTGCCAAGCGGAGGATTCGAACTGTCGACTTCGATAGATTTCGCCCCGGTCCGCACATTGTCGACCGTATCGAGTACGACCCGGGCCGAAGCGCCCATATCGCCCTCATTACGGAGCAGGCCACGGGAAGGAAGACGTATATTGTTGCTGCCGACGGTATGCGCGCGGGAGACGTCGTCCAGAGTTACCGGTCGGGCATTCCCCAAGACCTGCTCGACAGCATGGGTGGCATCATTGATCCTGGTATCTTGGCGGCGAAGACCGCTTTCCGCGGAAACTGCCTGCCAGTCCATCTCATTCCCGTGGGAACCGTGGTATACAATCTCGGATCTAGGTCCAAGGGCCCCGCCGTCTTTTGTCGAAGCGCCGGAACACACGCCACTATAATATCCAAGGAGGAAGAGACGAGGGAGGATGGTACCAAGGTCATGACAGGCCAGTACGTCAATGTGCAGCTCCAGAGCGGCGAGATCAGGAGGGTACACAAGGATGCCTGCGCTACGATTGGCGTGGCCAGTAACCCTCACCACCAATACCGACAGCTTGGCAAGGCTGGTCGCAGTCGCTGGCTTAATATCCGACCAACCGTCCGTGGTGTGGCCATGAACAGAGGTAAGTTTACGCTTCGCCTAGGATCCCCCATACTTTATTCCCGAGCCTCCTTGGTTTTCCTTCATATGCTAACAACGGGCCAATAGTTGACCATCCTCACGGTGGTGGCCGTGGTAAATCGAAGAGTAACCGTCATCCTACAAGTCCTTGGGGTACTCCGGTAAGTTGCTCATGGCTACATGACCATTCCTTGCTGTCTATGAAAACGTATGCTTACACAAAATTCCAAACGTATAGGCCAAGGGAGGTTACAAGACCCGCCGCAAGCACAACCACAACAAATGGGTTGTTGTTCCTCGTGTCCGCAACGTAGAGAAGAGGCGGGAGAAGAATGCCAAGAAGTCGTAGTCGAAATCCCACTTGTGGAGGAGGTGTTGAACCACTGGATTTTTTGCGCTTATGAGGCAGACACCCTCTGAAGCGTATCACCATTCCAGACAGGCTCTGAGGTGTACGATGTAGTCGGCTATTTGTTGTGTACTTATATTGTCTTGACTCTGATAGATTGGTGGAATGTTGAACTACGTAGACGAGCGGCTGTTGCAATCTCACGGATATGCAGGATCATGTGTGTTTTGTTCCATATCTCGGCGTTGTGAGTGTCATTGGATGTTCTTTTCCAAGTAGAAAAGATTAGTTATCGTCTAAGATGGCGGCTGGCAGAGTAATATCTAAGCGGGTCTCGCGCGTGGGTTATCTAGAGTGCTCTGGTCCTTGGAGATGTCGGCATTAAACACAAAGCCCAAAGAGAGTGTCCTCCGCAGCCTCTAGAAGAACGATGTGCCTTGAAAAAAAAAACCGGCTAGCCCTGGTGTTGTCCTCGAAGGCCTTCTTCGGTGACTAGGTGAGACGCATGTTTCTAGGTAGAAGAGCTGGCGCGAAGGATTCTGGTGGGATGACACTCTCGAGAGCGTAGGTGAAATGCGATTCTTGCTTGGAATGGGGACGAGGAGTTTTGTCCGGATGACCATTCACGCAAAATAACAGTATTTTTGTTTTTGGCAATTGGGCACGTGTTATGTGTTATAGATCAAAATTTGGCCGTGGATTCCCAACGTCTCGTGGAAGCTCAAGTGGTCGAGCGGTGACGCACTGCCTCTAAACTACTTCCGCAAGGCGCCGGCGTGGAACCCGGTCTGGTCAAACCATGAGACGTGGAGGAAATTGGGAAAAGGGAAATTGGGAACTGGGGAGGGAAAAGTGGGAATTCTTTTTTTGCTAGATTTTTCTATAATATCTAGAAGTATTTTTTCCTCCTTCTTTTCCACGAAGGAATTGCTTCCCAGGGCGCTCTGTTGGTTGTAAGAGTTAGAGATTGGAGATGTTTGGACAGAGTTGAGGCGAGGGGCGAGGCTTGGAGACGTTGTTGGTTCGAATCAAGAGGTAAACTTTTTTTCTTTTTCTTTTTTGGTCTCATGCTCGCGTTCTTCCACACCCACTGCAGCGAATGGCAAGATCACGAGCCCAGGATTCCCCTTCCACGCGGACTTTTGTATCAGAGAGACCCCGAGCATTCCAGTTTTGCAGTCTCGTAAGGAACAAAATCATGTTGGCTTTGAGGAAGGCCAAGAGCGGCACGCCGATGCCGAAAACGATCCGTCGCTTTCAGCTCAGCCTCGATTAGTCGCAACCCGCACAATGATATGTCACCACAGCCGCCAACTCCCTGTGCCGAAAATGGGCTGAAGGATCTGTAATGTGGCACAGAACACGGCCTATCCAAACTCCGAACCGTCAAACTACGAACACCTACACATGGGCCACGGGTTCCGGGTGTGGCTTGGCTGCGTGAGACCGAGGCCGGCGGCTATTCATCCGAGCTCGAAGAGCCATCCACACACCTTAAGCCGTGCGGGAGACTCCATGCTCACATCTACAAACGAGTGTCCTTCTTAATTGCTCGCGGAGGGCTGTGTGTCCAGCCGTCCGATGAAGAATCATTAGAGCAGCCTACTTAAACGTGTTAAGACAAGAACCTGGGCTAGGTTGCGTATCTCCTGAAGAACGCTACTTTCGCGTGGAAGCCTCACGTCATTGTTCTCATGTAAAGAATATTGAAGGCGGCTGAAAGTCATTGCCAGGAAAAAGAGCCAGTGAAATTTGAACCAATTTCGATCCTACTGTATAGCCTCTACTGGTCAGAGATATTGACTTCGTAGTGATGAGTTACTAGCCACAGCGCAATTCGAGAGCCTTGAAATATTAGGCTGTCGTCTCAGGTTTCATGGAGTTTGAGGAACATTGAACTGTGCGGGCCGCAGGTTTGGGTGTTGCCATTAATAAGCCCAGAGACACCAACCGCTTCTTAGATTCCACAGCTCGAATCGGGACGATAGTTCACGTTCGTCTGACATTGAATTAATATTGCCTCTTTCGACCTGGACAGCGATGGGACTTGGAGGTTGCGGCTCTGGACGACGATATGTCACCACCCGCTTGCAGCCATCTCGTATCTCGGTACGAAGTACCTGACTTCTCAGTTTCCTGCGCTCCACTGCTGCTGATTCTGCTGATTCGATCCATCGCCTCTTAATACTAATATTCCACCCTGCAAGGATTACGACGACAATTGAAGCGGTCTTGGTGATCAGGTCTCTCTGGTTGGCCAGCGGCAGGCGCAAGAAACACAGTAGCCTTGGCGCTAAACCCCATACTGTACCGGATTGCGTGGCCTGGTCAGCGCATTCGAGGCGGTGCCGGGCAATTTCTCCCCGCGGCGGAAACGCTAGTGGATGCCAATGGATGGTGGCTGCGACGAGGTGCGACGAGACGGACGAGACCAGCGAGACCTAGCGAGACCCCTAAATTAGAACCACACGAAAGCCGGGCGTTTCAGCGTGTACGTACCTTGGATCTCCAGGGCTGCCCGGGGCTGCCCAGGCCGCTTGGCGTTTCTTGTGCCTGGCCGAAAAGGCCCGTTTGCTGCTGATATTGCACTGTGTCGCGTGCAGCACTGCCCTGGATGGAACAATTTGAAAAGAGAAAAGCAGAGAGCAGTTGCTGCCAGTGAGCCACGAGATGACAGGACGACAAGACGACAAGACGACAAGACGCATGTGCGGCAAGTACAAAGTATTCGTATTATACAAGACGACTTATTGCCTATTCTGGACGGATGGAGTACGAAGTAAATTGGTATTAAAAAGTAAGAAAAAAACGAACTGAGCCTTTTGATCGCCTCCAAGAAAGGAGCAAGGACCCTTTTTCTTTCTCCGTCGATGATACTTTTAATATTCAGACCTCCTGTCTCCCCCCCTTGACGAAGCTCGCTTGCAGCCACTCCCGTACGACTTTCGAATTAAACGAAACACCTCCTTCTTGGTACATTGATCGCGTGCCTTCCTACCTTTCCCTTTCCTTTTCCCTTCCGCCCTCTCCCTTCTTCCTCGTCTCTTTACTAGACTATCAACCAACCGATACAGTTGGGTATGATACTTGGGGGCTCCCTTTCGCCGCCGCACCAGACAGGCAACCCAAGTCGAGACTCTCTCCTCGAACCACTTACACAACCACGAATACCGACTCCGACTCCAACCATGGCGAATCCACGGAAACCGTCCTCGAAAAAGGGCGCGATACTAGTGACCACTTCCTACGTCCTTGACTGGCTTGTCATCGTCGCCCTTGGCGTCGTGGGCTACATCATGGGTGATGTAACGCCGAACAAGCGCCCATTCTATCTCTCCGATCCAAATATCTCGTAAGGAAAAAAAACCCAAAGCCAGAGACAAATGCACTCACTATCTCGTCCAATGGTCCCCCCGCTAACCTCTTCTTCTGCTTTCCAGCTTCCCGTTTACGACCAAGGAAACCGTCCCAACCATGACATTGGTCATTCTCAACAGCTCCATCCCCATTGGTGTCATCCTGATCGTGTGTCTCATCTTCGTCCCCGGCTCGACAGTACCAAAAGGCACCCCGAAGTCCCTCATCTGGCGACGAAAACTATGGGAGCTCCACGTAGGCTGGCTAGGTCTAGCCCTGGCCGTAGGATCCGCCTGGTTCTTCACCAACGGCATGAAGAATCTCTTCGGCAAGCCGAGGCCCGACCTGTTATCCAGGTGTAAGCCCGACCTAGATAATATCCAGAAATACATCGTCGGCGGCGGTCTTCTCCCCGGCGATCTAAATGCCCTCGTCTCCGCCGACATCTGCACGAACACCGACAAGGCGCTTCTCGACGACGGCTTCCGCAGCTTCCCTAGCGGCCACTCCTCGTCTGCTGCCGCCGGCCTGATCTACCTGTCCCTCTTCCTCGCTAGCAAGTTCGCCGTGACGATCCCGTTCCTGCCCCCGACCTCCCCCGCCGCTCTGAACGAATCCTCGCTGTCCGCCTTTCCTTCTCGTCTAAGCCGCCATGCCGCCGACATTACCGAATACGGAGCTCTCGATCCCAAGGATGACGGTGCCTACTCTATCAGAGACGGAACCGTGCAGACCGCCGTCATGTCTGCCCGAAGACAAGCCGCCGCCCCGCCAATCTATCTCCTGGTTCTCGCGCTCCTCCCGTTCTTCGCATCCATCTTCATTGCCTCGTCTAGGTGGTTCGATTTCCGCCATCACGGGTTCGACATCATGTTCGGCTACCTCATCGGCACCATCGTCGGCATCTACAGCTTCCGCTACTACCACCTGCCCATTAGCTCGGGCGCCGGATGGGCCTGGGCCCCCAGGAGTTCTGATAGGGCATTCTGGGCCGGTGTTGGCACTTACAGCTACGCGACTTATAACAACAACCATTCGCCGCCTTCGAGGCGGCCGTTGGATGAGGAGGAGGCTATCGAGATGGAGAGCACGAGGCGGAGACGGACCGGTCTTAGCCCGGACGGTCATTCTCGTCTCGGGACACCCCCGGATATGTGAAAGGGAGAAGAGACGATAACTCGTGTTTCCTGAAAACACGTTATTACATCTTCCATGTCTTCATTCAGTCATCAACGCGGCTTGCATTTGAAAAGATTCCCCTCTTATTCCATTCCCCAGCAGTGTTACCATTCTTTTTTCTTTTTCTTTTTCTTTTTTTGTTAGGTCTTCTTTTCCAGTGGGTGGCCAAATAGAGTCATGTGGCGGACGGTCAGTTAAGAGACTTAGGCGGAGTTACGGTCGGCTCTCATTTTGCATTGCATAGAAATGGGAGCACAGTGAATGGCGTTTCGGTTGTTACGATTATCTCATACATGTTAGCTAGGCAGGTCTTGAAACTGTGTTTGTCAAGAGAAGCATCATGCTTCAACTCTACGAAGAGAGTCTGGGTGACAAAGGAG
The DNA here is from genome assembly GCA_002812735.1 of Scedosporium dehoogii. Taxonomy (NCBI): domain Eukaryota; kingdom Fungi; phylum Ascomycota; class Sordariomycetes; order Microascales; family Microascaceae; genus Scedosporium; species Scedosporium dehoogii. The sequence continues at coordinate 15,367 of PGIR01000188.1, forward strand.
ATCGAGGCGATCACTTCGTCGCTGGCTTTTTAATAAAACGCATTGGACCTGGCCGAAGTCCCCGCTAGACGTGAACATTACATTTCAATTAATCTAACTTGTCTGCATAGAATCCCCGTATGTATGTGTGTGTGTGTGTGTGTTCCGGGAGGTCAACTACATGTCTCCTCGCGTCGCCCGCTTATCCCTCGCACATTCTTTCTTTTTTCTCTTTTTGGCGTTCAACAAGGGGAGAAAATAACCAGAAAAAGGGAAAAGAAAAATAACCTATTCCGGAACGCCAGATAGTCTCCCGCTGCGGTCCAGTCACCCCATAGACATGCGGAGAAGGAGGTAGGAGGCCACAACAGTATGTAGATGAAGAGGTGGATAGAGAATCAAGCCCCAGAATCCCCCCAGCGACGCCGTCACGTAAACGAAAGCCAGGAGAGGATGAAAAAGCGGCACATTCCGGAAGAAGAAGAAAAAACTCTAGCCAGCATTATTCAAGCTATTCGGCGCAACAAGAGCCCTCTCCCCCACCCCCTCAAACTCCACGTCCTCATCCTCTTCCACATCCCCCTCCTCATCAAAATCATCCCTAAACCCACTATCGACGTCCATCTTCCTCAGCCTCCTCCGCATCTCCTCGCGCTGATGATCCTGCCATCGGACGAGGGCGGCCGAGGCGTGGACCTTGAAGCCGTAGACGCGGGGCACGTAGCGGTCGGCGCTCTTGGTGGGGACGAGGGTCGAGTAGACCTGGAAGAGGATGTTGTGGAAGGAGGTGCCGAAGTAGGCGCCGTCGATGCTGGCGTGGCGGGAGGATTTGGGGTTGTAGATGTCCTCGCACTTGGCGCAGTAGAGCTTCACGGGCTTGAGGTTGGGCACGTCGGAGAGGCCCATGGGGAGGAGGGGGTGGGAGTTGCACATGACTCGGGGGCATTTTCCGAATTCGGCTTTCTTGTACTTGTCGAGCTGTGGTTGAGAAATGGACAGGTTAGTCGCGAGTTGATAGAGACGGATTGAGGCAAGAGAACGAAGTCTAAGTAGAATATCTCGTCACAAAGGGGCAGACTAACCATCCGAGCCAATCCACGAGTCGTGACAATATACCTCGCGTGCACCAGGCCGTAAAGGTGACGTGCCGACTTCTCGATCGCATCTCTCATGGAATCCTCGCAGTCGAGGTCAAACGAATCCGTCACCAGCTCCAGCGCATATTGGTAGTACTGCACTTCTGTGTTGAGACCGGTAAGGTTGAACCTATCCAGAATGTATTCCTCGTCGATTTCGCAGAAGTACTCATTGCCGCGGGATGACAGGAACTGAGTGAGAGAGAGAAACGATAATCAGTGGGAGATCTTGGATGAGTTTTTGCAACGGCAGAGGCTAGACGGAGGGAGAATGCTTCAACCTACCCAGTCGCGCCAATAGCTCGTATATTCGCTGTCAGTCTCGCTCACAAAGTCATCCATACTGAAGGACCTTCGTCGTCGGCGCGGGCGCGCAAGGGCACAGGAGCCTCAGATCGATAGAGGAGGATTCGAATCGTGGAGGGGTAATTCTAGGTGGGGGGTTTGCTCGCTGTGATGATCGAGGCCGAGACGTGAGGAGTCCTACCCGATCGTAAAAGAACCTGGGATCGACCGGGCTGCAAGTGGCCAAGCCGGAATAATGGCAAACCAGGGCTGCTTCCGATCGAACGGAAGAAGGTCGGTGACGGCGAGTGCGATTGAGGTTGGAAGTATCGTATCTCGTGGTGGTGGGGATTCTAGCTTTGCATGGTTGGGGATGATTTGCTGGCGGGATTGGCAAGTCAAGGCTGACAGCCGCCAGCCAGGCGCATGCCAAAACTGGGCCTTTGGCAGCCTTCAATGCTGAAGATAATACTTCGTAGATAACGCACAAACACAATACCTCGTACCTCATGAACGAATACCCGGAAGCTCTGATCTCGATTCTACCCATTTCGAATTTCATAAGTGAGGTATATTTATCATCAGTTGATCTTTCTGGCACTCTTCTTATGCATGAGTCAAGCACCATGTGCTCCGTAAAAGGCAAAGCCTCTTCGGTAAATATTATGTATATATAAAGTACAGCATCGTCTCATCCCAACAGTTGATTCTGATCCGAGCAGTCCCTCATTATGCTCACTTGCCTGCTATCTCCCCTATGCCCCCATATCTGCCCCGTTGAGATGAAGACGAGCCCCCATCCCAAGCCTAAGAGCAAGATCGTCACTCCTCCCCTCATCCGCCAAAGACATCTTCACAGACTCCATAGCCCCCCGAAGAACATTCCCCGTCTCATCCAACGCCGCCAAAAACCTCGCCAGCTCCTTACAAAGCTCCCAGTCCTGCTCCCTAATCGCCCTCGAAAACAACCTCACCGACTGCTCCGAGACCGACTCCGCCTCCTCCAGCGTGTGCAGGACGAGCAGGTAGCCGCCCGCCGTCTTCGAGGAACCCCTTTGCAGGGACTCCTCGAAGAGTTCTTGGACGGGGGGGAGATACGAGAAGAGCGTTTTCCACTGGCGGACTTCCGTTTTGCGCGTGCACTGTAGCACGATGTCGAGGTATTCTTTGAAGGAGGAGAGGAGCGAGAGGACGCGGGGGAGGACAGCCTCCTCGGGGCGGGGGGATGCGTCTACTTCGTCATCTAGGACATTGTGAAGCAAGACTTCGAGGGCGTGCGGGAAGTATTCTAGATTTTCGTACTGCTGAGCGAGATAGAGGGCCTCTGTCTTCATGTTCCGAACCAGATAGTATCGAAGCATGTCTGACAAAAACAAATGTGTCTTCAAAAAAGAGAAGGAAAAAAAAATTAGTCTTTCAGGTCGATCCTTAGAGCTAGGTGTTTACTTACCCTTATGTTGAAGCGGAAGAACGAGAAACTGATATCCCGCCGCTGGACAAGTTCCGACTCAACACCAAGAACGATCGCTTTATCAAGAAGCATCGACAACGGATAGAAATCCATAGGAATATAAACCGTATCTGGCAACGCCTGCGAAGGCTCCGCCGACACGGCGTCTAGCACGTCCTGAACCTCGCTCCAGACTTTGAGCCCATTTCCATCGTACACCCAGAGCGAGGACCGTAGATTGACCCCGCCGCCGACCGCCGCAGTTAACTGCTGCTGGCTGTCGTCGTTCTGCTGCTGCGGTAGCCCTAACACGGAGAAGGGCTCGTCGCGCATGTTGGCGTGGAACTCGACGTTCTGCGCGATGACTCTCATGTCGTACTTGAGATTGCCCTCCTCAGACACCGACGGACGCAACAGGACGAGTTTCCCATCAACAAGGAATAGCACCGAGGCGACAGTCACGTCTTGCGACGGGTCCCCTTCGGCAAGGTGGCGCTCGGGCAGAATCCAGCTCAATCCTCGCACCCTAGCTGGAGACCGCACGATTCCGTGGAAGGCGATCTGGCCGACTTGAACTAGGCGCACCGATCCGGAAACAGGTGTAAGTATGAAGTGGTGTAGTAAGTTGTCATGTGTATAAACCAGCACCGAGTCGTCTTCGCAGGATGTGACTAGCACGATGGGCGCCGGGATGCGCTCGATGTGGAGGGCTTGCGAGTTATCCAGGGGCGTCTCCCTAGAGTAGAGGCGGAGTTCGTATGATTTATTCGCTTCCACGGCAGCGACGAGAATATGCTGGTACCAGCACATCCCCCCCTTGACCTGGAATTCATTCTCCATGGTGGGATCGGCAAACGTCTTCCATCGTCCACTATTCACGCTGTAGTGAGCCAGGCCTCTCCGCCCCGCCACAGCGACATACCTGCCGTCGGGAGAAATTACGGTACAGCGTATCGGCCACTGATTTAGGAGATACAGCGACGGAATCTTGGCGGTGTGCCAAAGAAACGGCTCCGCCGATATGGACGTCAAGTCCGGCAAGTCATAGCCCCGATAAACCGAGACGCTAGTTGGCGTTTGAAGGACGGTACGAAAAATGTTGGACGACGTGTAGCAGCTCGAGACGGCACTTCGTGCCGTTTCAAGAACCCATATCGTGTCGTTGCGATCATTGGTGAGCAAAAGCTCGGATGAGCCGCCTATCCAACTTGCGCCGTCTACCCCCGCGAGCCACTCATTTTCATCGCCCGTGGGAACGGCTTGGTCTACATCAAAGGTGTGGCTTCCCGTCTTTCCGTATACGCTCCATGTCGCCCATCCCCTCTCGAACCCGGCGAAGAGGCAATACCCATCGGTCGAATACGCGAGGGTTGTAAGCTTCCCCGTTCTAGAGTTCGATACCGGAACGCTATGTGTGTGGGAGGGGGGAATATTGCCGGAATAATCCTTCGCGGAGTAAACCCGTACGGCTCCATCCTTGCAGCTAACCGCTATGAGAGAAAACCTCGCGTTGATAACTGCCTGGAGAGCGCGGCTGCCCGAGTCCTGGGGTTCATGGAAACAGTGACCTTTAAATAACCTTTTCGTATCCGACTCCGCCGGAGTGGACGAGGATGCGGTCCCCGAGGAATGGAGGCGCTGAACGGCGTATACCTGGCCGTCTCCGGTCACCCATGTCATCAAGTTCATGGGCCTGTCATAGGTCATCTGGATTACACTAGTTTTCTTGTCCAGCCAACTCATGCGACTCAATATCTCGGTGCGCGTCTGCTTCCCCGTCGAGTCCGGAGACCATCGAATACATTGTATCGCCGCTGGCTTGCGTGTGGCAACGACCAACTCGTCGTCTAGCGCAAGGGCGCTTTCGATACCAGCATCGACCTTGATCACCATTCGAAAACGAACGCTCGTATCCTTTACCCCCGCCCCTTCCCCGGGGCCCCATAAGAATTGGTCAGGGGCAAAGCCGCCCGAGGACCCGGCATGGGTCTGCCGGCGTCTCTGCACGTTGTGGTAGTTGGGGAAGTGTGGTCGGTAAACTCGCGCATCGGGATCAGCGGCCATGGAATACGTAATCAAGTACCCAAGGCTGGTGTGTATGACAATGATCGCACCGTCCGGGCGCAACAGGAGGCCGATGTTCTTTCCATAAGTTGCAAGGGAAGTCTCGGATCGGACGACGACAGCGAGGACGACGGCAGGCTAGAGCGGCAGGCAGATCGAAAGTTAGACCAGGGGGTAAAACTTGCGTAGGGGGAACGATGATAAACCCCCTTCATCCCGTACCTCATCCCGTACCTTTGTTTGCCAGAGTGTCATCGTCGTTGACGTGATGACGGCGAAAATGTGGCCAGACCGTGAGACCCTGAGGGCTAGTATGGGCTCCTTGGTAGAGATGGCCCTGGGCACATCAGCATGCCCAGAGTACGGGGCTTGCGCCGCGCCTCCGAAGTCCTCATGTTCTATAGAGCGGACGGCAGGGGTTATGGGTGTGAGGGGTGTTTTCGGGGCGAGGTCATCGGCTTCGTCTGCGTGTAGACCGTGTAATCGTTCGTTCGGGGGAGCGAGAAGGTTAGGAGACGCTAAACTAGGGGAGCTGGGATTCGGCGTGTCATCGTGAGAGACGTAGATGGAAGCAGGAGCGATGTTGTTGCAGGTGGCGAAAGCTTTGGGGGTTCCAATGGGCCAATACATCTCGGCATCGAGGTGATGGCGCTTGGCGAAGGGCCAGCGTAGCTCAGATGTGCTGTGTAGGAACAGCGATGGCGGCGGCGGCGGCGGCGGCGGCAATTAAGATGGTTAAGGAGCACCGGGGTCGTTCCGAGGCTTCAATGTTCCTTTGGCGGTGAAAAAGCCTTGCCGCGCCATTGGGGGAGTCGACGCGAGCACTGCACCGATGGTTGAGATGGCTGAGATGGCTGAGATGGCTGAGATGGTTGAGGGGTGGTCGTGGGTAAAGGAGGCTTTACTGGGCAAGGGTTGGGCTGGCCCGTCCACCTCAGACGTTACCTCATAGATTAGATTAGATTAGTGCCATCATACAAACCGCGTAGACGTCCGCCTCTTTCTTCTGACAACCCGATCAAAACTACGGGATATACGGAGTCGGAAGCATAATTGTTATAAGGCAGCTCATATCGCTTTCACATATTAATATATTTTACTGCGAGTTGCGAGATTCCGAGGCCGAGATGGCTCAACTACCGCCTCACTTCTCAAATTGTCTCTGTTATTGGCTTCCAGTTCTGGTGTAACAAGCTGGTTCAACTACATTGATGGAAAAAGAAGAGCCTCTCTGCGTCCAGCAGCATCAATGACCACTGGTACATCAATCATTAATTAGGTGACCGTCCAAAGCCGGACCAATACATCAATCAATTGATCCGCACACCACAGTTTTATCCCTACGGTCCTATTTCATCCCGCTCTCTACAATCTAACTGCTATCAGCGGTATCTCCTGCAGCCGCTGTTTCCTGCGCGTTTGTTGGAAAGGCTCCCCTCTACTGTATTTGATGGAGTATGCGAGCATCTAGCAGGAGCGGGGAAGCTTGGAGTGCGTGGGTTATTCGCACTCTCCTCGACCAGTAAGCAACTCTCCATCGTGACATCGAGGTTCCGCCTTCACGCCATATATCCCACGCCAGGATCTCGGAGAATGGCGGAAACTATTTCCTGCCAGAGATAGAGTGAGATACGTACGGCAACTGGAGATTCATAGGCATATGTCACTAGATGGCGAGGCGAGACAGATTGTCCGGGAGAGTAACCACGACGACGATGACCCGTATAACACCGGTGTGTAGGCGAGCAATGACGATGACAGCTTTGGGGCTCTTCTGCTCGTGAAGGCAGCCGATTTTTGGCCCTTCGGCAGGGTCCCGACCGAGGTGCAAAAAGCGAGGGGAAAAGAAGCCTGGTCTCCCCTGGTCAACTTCATCCCGAACTTCGCTTACCTCGGAGATGTCGTGTACATTTGCGGTACTCAGATCCCCGCTTCCCTGCTTTCAGCACTGAACTGCCATCCGCAGCGTGTCCGCCTGCACGTACATACATTCAGTCTACGAAGTCTCTACCAGCCCAGCTCACAACTTGATGATATTGACGCTGACGAATACCTTCTAGCTGCGTCGCCGTGCTCGGCCAGCGTGCGTGCTGTAGACTCTCCATCGGAGCATAATTCAGACGGCTACCCTCGCTTCAACCGAGAGGCGCTTCTACGTATGGTCTCTGGATTGGCTCCCGGTCTGAAGTCTGTTTCGGCACTCATCTGTCTGCACTCCGAGCTCTCGAAGATCTCGAGCTCCTCATTCCCCGATCTCATGGTAACGAAGACGAGGCGCGCACTTATAGCGCTATTGGCGAACTACGCCAATTAAGCCGCGTTAGTCTACTCCTAGACTGTTCTAAGCCATATATTGATAGCGTTGATAGCGATGATAGCGGTGAGGACGAAGAAGGTATTTGGCGACTTGGCTATCCTTCTAAATACTTTCGCGAAACCTTTATCGATGCCGCCGTAGACTCCTACCTTGCAGAGGACATCTCCGACCTCATCTCCTCTCACGGAAAGCCACGCGCGCTCAAGCTCCGGCCTGTATTTGTGGGCGAGGCAAAGATCTCGAGAGCCGGATGGCGAGTTTGAGCTTATTGCCGACTGCTTAAAGCCGGGGTGGGTCAGGGTCCGGGATGAGAGTTCAGGGCATGACAAGGGGTTTTGACCGAGCTAGGAGCTGCGGAGAGACAGGATGCGGAGGAGACATTAAAGGGGGTGTAGACCCATCTTACGAACCCATCATACGAAGTATCTGGCCGGACGCGAAGGCGAACACGAAGGCGGAGTGGAAGAGCTTCCCTCTGTGGAAGGGATAACCTAGAGGTTCGAGTGCGGCCGACACCCCCAGCATCACACCGGGCAGTCCCAACGACGGGCCCAACTATTTGGAATTCCCAATGCTCGTGCGGCCCTCCCGTCGGACAAGAGCATCGGGATTACCACGCCAGTTTCCTTCTGGTACCTCAAGAAATTCGCCGTTGACGAGATTGCCGACGTTGTCTACTACATCGCTTACATGATGAACGTCAACCAAGGGGTCAACTAAGTTGCCGAGATGCTAAAGTTCCACATATTCCAGGCTTGCAGGCTAACACGGAAACCGTCTCCGCTCGCACATCAGTAATCAGTAATAGGACTGAGACCGAAAACGCCCCGCCTACGTTGACGAAGGGGTGGCATGAATGCGAACAAGCTTAGAATCGGTATACCCCTCTACAGCAGGCATTTTCAGATGGCCACCAGACTGCACTTTGACTGGTCCCGAGTCCTTCACGGAGCACGAGACCGGCAGCATAGTTTCTAGCCTCCAGTCTCCACGGCACAGCTTCCACCATCCAACTCACTCGGCTACGTGGTCTGTAGCTCCGAAATCCCCCATCCCGCGCAAGGACTGGTGCCGCGACACGCTGCGCAAGATCCCGAGGTTCGTGCGGCAGGTTTCCGGATGCCACTGGCGACAAGTCGGCGTGATGAGGGAGAGCGGGAACTCTTACCAGGCTGTTTTAGGAAGAAGCTCATGAAGAGATATCTAGAGGTTTTGTGGAGGTATAATAAATATAAGTGTTACTTTGCATTGACTCTTGTTCTTGAACCTATATTGGTGGACCTTTTATCAAGATCAATGTGCGTGCAGTGACACTTGAAGTCGAGGTCTGTGCTGTGTGTGGTCAAATGCTGTGATGTCGGACGTGGGGATGTGTTGGTGCTTTCTATCACGTGCCATGCTGTAGTCATGCGGTTCCCTACAGCTACAGTGTACATCAGAAGGCCTTCACAGTGCTTGCTGGTTTCAATGCCTCGTGCCTTCACCCGGCATCGAAGGGGAAAAGCTAACTTGAAGTCAACACATTTTATTTCCATTTTATTTCCATTTTATCCACAACAAATCTGCCATTCTCCTCGGGTCGCCCTAATATCGAGGCCGAGTTTATTACTGATCGCGTCTAACGCTTTCAACAGCAGGCGTGACCGCCAGAAAACTTGGAGGTAGTGGTGGGCGTGTGGAGCATGTGGAGCGTGGTATCAATTGTCCATTCACTAGTCAATTGACCGAGTGTACCAAGTATATTCAGTGAGTCCTGAATAGGGAGACTCTAGAGCCCTTCTTACCAGGCTACCTGTGATCTTCTCGAGTCTACACTCTAAGAATTTGATACTCGAAGCTTCAATCTTGTCGGAGAAGTTTCAACCACCATGGCTCCCGTGATACGGCCGCGTCAGAGCTTGTCGAAAGACAAGTTCTCGGCCTACTTTGGTAACCTCAAAAGCACTACATACCATGACCCAAGCTCCACTAGAGGGGGCGGTGCCATGTCCCATAGGTAGGTGGAAAGCCTTGTCCAGTAAGTCATCTCGAACTCGAATATGCCTAACAACACCTTGTATAGTTTGAGGTCAATCTCTTGGAACCCACTGGGAACCCTAGTAGCTACTGGGGCTGCTGATAAGACCCTCCGAGTTTGTGAGTCCGTCACCGTGTAGCTGTGTGCTGGCCCTTTGGATTTCTATCTTAAGGACCCATCCTCTTCTTTGGGTAGTAGATGGTGCTCTAGGTTCAGACTGACGGACTCTCTGTGTTAGGGAACCCTGAGAAACCTAATGCTCGGTTTTCTACCGAGCTCAAGGGACACTCCGCTCCTATAGAAAAAGTAGCGTTCAACCCTGTCAAGGATGCAGAGCTTTGCAGTGTCAGCAATGATGGCATTGTGAAGTTTTGGGATGTTAGAACCAAGAACTGCGTGAATGAGGTTCGAGGTCTAGGGGAGGCATTCACCCTGGCATGGGCACCTGATGGTGGCTCACTGATTGTCGGAAACAAGGTTGGTATCTCATTTATCACATCCGTCATGAGGAGACCTACAACGCATTGAACTGCAGGCCACATTTAGCTGGCTCATGGGATTTACTAGTTCTTCTGGCATTGAAGGAATGAAAAATGAAACAAAGGAGATTTCTAACATGAGCCCTCTTTAGGCCGATAACCTGTTCATTCTCTCACCAACTTCAAATAACCCCATATCATCTCACCAGCAACCCTGTCAAACAAACCAAATATCCTTCTGCTGGAGTGGACAGAAGATATTTCTGACTACGGGAGAGGGCAAGACGCGGATCCTGTCATATCCCGACCTCGAACCTGTTCTTCATCTGAATTACAAGGGTCAGCCTCGGACTGAGTTTATGTTGCATGGCCACACGTCGTCATGCCTGACCACGGAGCTACAGCCGACCGGCAGATACTTGGCCACTGGCGGGTCGGATTCGATCATTGCGCTTTGGGACACCACCGACTGGATCTGCCAGAGGACGATAACTAACATGGTCGGGCCTGTACGAAGCATAAGTGAGAACTTTACACATCCCCCGCTTCTTCGTGCTTGCTGGTTGCGTGACCAGACAAAACTGACGGAATATGCAGGCTTCACCTTTGATGGCAGTTATATAGTGGGTGGAAGTGACGAAGGTACGTGATAGGGATTCCAGGTTAGCGCGGAGGCATCAAACTAATGACGTGGGGCAGGTTCTGGCCTCGAAATCTGCCACACCGAGACGGGGGATCTGGTTCACAGCTATAAGACGGCTGGACCCTGCCCCATCGTTTCGTGGGCTCCGACGAGATACTGCCTGGCGTATAGTGACCTGGGCGTTCTACGGATTGTCGGCGTCGACTCGGACCGCCGCTAGACGAGGGATTGCATATTTCACCCAATCCTTTTTTCTTTCTTCTGGTAGTAGTCCTAGAGTGCTGCCCAACCGATCAAGAGCGGCATGAGAATACCAGGGCATTTCCTATTCCGTGGCATCCGGAGACCAAAGGGAAAGGCCGCTGCGCTGTATGGCAGGCGGAGTTCCAACAATGGGCGCGAGATAATCCAATGGTGTGGCCGCGTATGAATGAGGCGCTCGACGGAAAGGGGGGGCTTCCTGGTAACCAAGGAGTGCTGGGAGACCACAAACCCAGCGATGGGCTCTCCCCCCTCTGAAAATATGTGTCCAAGGCAGACAACTTCGGACGATGGCTTGGTTGCCAGCTGTCACCTATGGGGCCGGCCTTGTGATCATGAATTGTCTTGACGTGGGGGAGTGGAGTGGTGCGACCTGGAAGCACTACACGGCAAATACCCTGATTTCGGATTTAAGCTTCTTGCAAAGGTATCGATGCGTCGTCGGCAAACTTGATGAACATGCGCACGTATAATAAACACCGACCGCTACTGGGCAACTAGTCAAGTTCTTTAATTTCCATGTGCGTGTTCTTCATGCCTCTCAAGTCGAGGGTGGTATCTCGGTCCTGGTGTTGGGAGATTCTTCTGCATGATTACTCCGTCCCCAGCTTTCATTATATACTTCGACAGTACATTTCTGGCGAACCAAGGCTTGATTCTGTCATGGTGGCGGGTGATTCTATTAATATCTCTTTGGGTCGTGGGCACTGCATATGTACTTCTTCCAGAGACAAGGTTGGGGATTTGAGGGGTTAAAATGAGATCTGCAATGCACTTTTTGATCCCGACAAATGACAAAGTCCGCTAATACCTTTACCTGATGGACTCGGTTCGTGGAGTCTCATCTCGGTACCCTGAACTGAGCTTGTTGGACGCTATTTTGGGCCTCTCCCTGGTTGCAATGCCGGACAACGAGCTTGAATTGCTTGATTGTTTTCAATGTTCCCTGTTCTGTGGGAGCAAGGAGAGGAACATATTTATTAATAGACCAAAATAGAGTATGAATATCGTGCTTCTTAAGAAAATCATTGAACGGCTCCCGCAGCATGGATGAAGTCTTAAGCCCACTAAGTACGGGATGTGCTTCGTACATCCGTGGGTTTCTCGATTGGGCGGTCTACCTGCAATCGTAATTATTAGTATTATTAATGCGCTGGGGCTGTACGAAGTACTCCGTATGCTTCGGAGTTTCTAAAAATGAAGTCCGAAGTAGTACCAGGCACTTGGACCCGTGCATCATAACGGAAGTGAACCTGGCTGGCAAGTACATCACCCTGAAAGTCAAATCCACCTCTTCACCCCCCAAAACAGCGACGGCGTATTCCTCGCATTCATGGGGCTGTGTTGGGGGGACTGATTGGCGAGGGAACGACCTTGGAAACCGTGTGTTGGATGGAACATGAACTCAACCAAGGCGTCACCACTGCCACGACAGCATCTTTGGGTGATGCCATCGCTCGATAATACCCAATTGCTCTGAGAAATATGCTCCTGCTCGAGGAGATGGATTTGATGATGTTTCCTCTTCCGCGAGCTGACAAGGCGGACTGGCCGGCTGAGGGCGCTCACGCCTCTAAGGGCAACGAGGAGCACATTCGTTTCTTGTTCAAGATGGAGAAACCTGGCCTGCGTGGCTGCATGCTTTTTTCCTACTTCGTACCAGCGTGAACGAGAGTAGTACCGAGATAGGCAGCAAGATGATGATATCAAGTGGGAAAGCAGAGGCAGAGCAGAGGAGTCTGAGGGTACAAGCCCAAGAAGTACCTTTCACTATCACCAGAAGAGGGACAGGGAAACAGTGCCAGTAATGTGCCCTACATTGTGTATATGCGTATCAGCACTGTATAGCGAACATCAGGTGTTCACTGTTGAATATTGACTTCACTTGTCCAATGTTCCTGGCGGGCGTTTTCTGTACCGCACTAACTTTTACTTGAAGGGAAATGTCAAGTACTGTACTTCGTCCCTGTGTAGAAGCGTAGGAAGGAGGCGGATTGAATTGTACAGTCTCATTTTCTGGCGCCCTTAACAAACCCCCTCCAATTGTCGTCCCCTTTGCTCTTTGCCCTTTGGTCGAGTCCAGTGGCTGGTGGATCCTGATTGTGACCGCGCAGAAAACCAAAGTCAGGCCTTTCATTTTTCGAACTGATATTGCATGCCATGTTAGGCAATGCAGAATTCTAGACTGCTTTCCTCAGGATCATCAATGTGCTTACACGCCGCGTGAAACGACCTGACGACGACATCGATTACTCGCGACGACCGCTGCCGCTAACGACGATAACGAACGACGAGCTCGAGTCGAGCATCACCCACTTCAATCCGAGCCCCGTCCCCGTATACTATCACCTGTGCAGCCCCACCGTCATTCTGCCTTCTTTTGCGCCGGTCTGACCTTGACGATTTCTTTACACCCTTTACTGTTCCTCCGAAACCCTAGATCTTGTATGGTTCTCCACCACCGCTCTGTCGGTCCACCCTGCCTTGGTGCCGCGACTGTCATCCCCATAGCTCTCGACGGATCGGCCGACCTTGACCCCTGACCGAGCCGTTGTTCTTCGCACATCAGCCCCGTGAAGCCCCCCCCGTCGTCTCCCCATCCAATCCATTGCCTTGTTCCCCGAGAGATCCCGTGGACAATGTCCTCCAGCACGGCAACTCCTCCCGAAAATGACGTCGTGGAGATCCCGCCCCCGTCGCAGAGGCGGCCTCGCAGCCCCAACGCCGACGGGGCACTTCGCGAGCCGACCGACAACTCCAGCGTCCCGAAACCGAAGAGACTCGCCTGTATGATATGCCGGAGGAGGAAACTAAAATGCGATGGCGTGCGCCCAAGTTGTAGTACCTGCTCTCGACTCGGTCACTCCTGCGCGTATGACGAGGTCCGGAGGAAGAGTGGTCCCAAACGCGGTTATGTGAAGGCTTTAGAGGAGAGACTAAGTAAGAAAACGAGGTCTTCACGATACCCGTTCGTTTCGTATTCTAACACACACGACTACAGAGCAAGTAGAGACGCTTTTGAAGACGCAAGAACCCAACGCAGCCCTCCCAAACCCTCCCAAAACCATCCCTATTCCGCTCGAAAATGGCGTTGGCCGGTCTCAGCCACCAGGTGCGCCAACGAACTTCGCCGTTCCGAACCCGTCCATCCCGATGACGAGCGACCAGGACCGGTGGCAGTTTAACGGCGAGTCGCCGCAGACCGCCGCCGTGGAGGAGTTCAACTTCAACGGCAACGTGCCCATGAATATGAACAATATGAATGGCACATTTACCTGGGAAATGATTGGGTTAGGTCTTGAGGAGCCGCTTCCTACACAAGACACTATCGACGAGCTGTAAGTCAATGACCCAACATGGCTTCAACTCCTTCCCCCCCAACGATATACCCTCTTTTTGTTCTCCTGAAACTTGGTAGATAAGAGATAGCTAACATATCCGTCGACTGCTAGACACCAACTATACTTCGAAAAGATACACCCATCCGTACCAATGATCCATAAATATAGATATCTTGCTGCTATGAACCTGTATGTGCCATTTTTCGGATGCCTGCCGCCGCCCCGGTGGTCCAGTAATGCTTGCCCTACTAACCTGAATCAGTGCCCCCAACCAACGGCCTCCGGTTGCGTTGCGATACGCGATATGGACACTAGCATGTTCCATCACCGATAAATATAGCGACCTGAAGGACCTCTTCTACCAGCGGGCTAGAAAGTATGTGGAAGCCGACTATATCAAGGGTTACGGAGAACACATGATATCCGTGGCCCATTGCCAGACCCACGTTCTTCTCGCGTGTTACGAACTCAAAATGATGTACTTCCCAAGAGCGTGGATGAACACCGGTGCTGCCGTCAGGTTATGTCAGATGTAAGAACCACCCCCTCGCTCTTTTGTTTGGCCGGTTTATATCCGCTTTTGAGAATCTGTTGAGCTGATACCTATCTCTTGTTCGGCAGGGTTGGACTTCACCGGTTAGATGGTGCAGGCCTCGACGTGAAGCAATGCCTACCACCGCCTAGAGACTGGACGGAGCGTGAGGAGCGTCGGCGCACATTTTGGATGGCCTTCTGCGAGGACCGATACTCGAGTATCGGAACCGGCTGGCCCATGTCTGTTGACGAGCGGGATATCATGACGAATCTGCCGGCTTCAGAAGAAGCTTTCGAAATGAGCCGTCCAGAACAGACCCAATCCCTGCAAGACGCCATGAGCCCTTCCGGCGCCACAAAGTTGTCATCTTTTGGGAGCATTGTGTTGATGGCCAGCCTCTTCGGCAGGAATCTAATCCACCTCCACAGGCCTGATCCGGATGACCGGGACCATGACCTGAATGGCGAATTTTGGAAGCGACACAGGCAGATGGACCACATCCTGCTCAACACGTCACTCTGTCTTCCACCGCAACTGAAGCTACCGGCCGGGATGAGCAACCCTAATATCGTCTTCACTAACATGAGTATTCACACGTCGACAATATGTCTCCACCAGGCTGCGATATTCAAGGCCGACAAACACAAACTGCCGGGTTCCGTTAGCTCAGAGAGTAAGGTCAGATGTATAACGGCGGCGAACGAGATCGCCAGCATCATGCGAATGATCTCCCACACAGATCTTTCTTCGGTACGTTGCCAAGAAATCGAGGAAACCCATCATTCATTCAGCTAACATGGAACACGGAAATAGATCAACCCTTTCGTGTGCTTCTGCCTATACGTGGCAGCACGCGTCTTCGTTCAGTACCTTAAGAGCCGCCCAGATGACAGCCAAACGGCAGATTCGCTAAGGTTCCTCCTCTCGGCGATGAACGCGCTGAAGAGGAAAAACCCACTCACCGAGTCGTTCCTGGTCCAGCTCGATGTCGACCTGGAGGCCCTTGCGATGAGGATTCCGAAACTGAAGTCTGCATTTCCCCGTAGTACCGATAGTGTAAGTGGCAAACGATTCTCTTTTCTCACTGTCCTATCCCCGAGATTAACACATCTAATGTTAGCCTGCACCAAAGTTCTCGGCTCCAAGTAGCGACGCTGTGCGGAATTGCGACAACCCGGACGGTGTCGGCGGTATCATGGCGTATCGAAACGAATGCCACTTCATGAGGGCCGAGGAGGATGACGCCGATCCCAGGAATGCGCCGAATATCGTCGACCCGGAACTGGAGAGGCAGAACAGCACCAGCACCGGTCTGACGCCGGAAGGCCAAAACTTCGGAACACAATCGTGGATGGCGGAGCAGCAAATGGGCACCACTCGGGAGGCTCATGGCATTCCAATGCAAGGGATGTCGGTGATGCAGCCGGGATCAGCGGGGATGGTCGGCTTCGTCCAGAGCGAAGGCAGCGGTGACTCGAACGACATATCCGTCTCCCCCGGCGCGCAATCGAGCGGTCCCACGCCGAACTCGAGCCACGCGTCCGACCCCAGCAAGACGCGCTCCGCGGGCGGTCAAGTCGGCGGCTCCGGAAGCAACTCCTTCAACGCGAGCCCCGCGCCGACGCACCAGACCATCCCTTCGCAACCTGGTGGAGTCGACGGCGCGCAGGCGAACTTTTACGGGGCGAACGCCTTCGGCATCTCGAATCCGGGCATGGCTCCGAATCAGCGGTATGCCGTGCCGCAGCCGGCGATGGCGGATTTCGGAATGGCCAACGGTTGGAGCGATATGCCTGGCCAGCAGGGCATAGAGCCTGTTGCTGAAGGGGTTCTAAGGTCTCTTATGAATATGGGGCCTATGGATGCGATGGATCTTTCGTCCTGGGAGTCGGGGAATTAGAGCGTGGTTGTCCCTTTTGACACTCGCGACTTTCACCCACTCTCCCTGCTCAGTCCGTTCCTGTCTCATCACCCCCGGGCTTCTATGGCATTTCGGGCCTTGTGAACATATTTCTAGGCCTTTCTTTTACTCATTTCGCTGGTCATTCATTCCCCTCGAGGGCAAGGTTTTCCCACATATATCCTGCCTGCCTGCTGTATCTAGGTATTTTTTCCTTTCTTTCCTCGGCGGTTCTTAAACATTCCCGCCTTTACTCCCCCCTCTTCTTCTTCTTGGCATACCTACGTGTATCACCACGTCGAATCGTGTATTTATTTCTGGAATTTTCTACGCTATTTGGATAGGGAAGGCGAAGGACTCTTTTTTTTGTTGAACAGGCTACTTCAATGGTCATTGTTGACCAGAAGAAGAAGAAAAAAAAAAGAAGAAGAATTGAATGGATGGGCGTTGTCGGGTAACGGTTCTGGAGTTTTTTCTTTTCTTGTTTTCAAATCCTAACTCGTTGGTTTCTTGACCTGGATTCCGAGACTTTGAAATATAAAATAAAATGACAATTCAGAAGCTGTGTCGAAGATGCCTTCTTCTTCCGTTATCCACCAAGTTCTCCCTCGTATTATTTGAGCCATATATAGATCCGAATCTGAATACCGACCGTTATTGTACATGATTGTAAAGAAACCCGCAAAGAATGTGAGGCCAAACTGCCATCTATCATGACGTAGAAAAAACATGCCTCCTCCGGATATAATATAAATCTGTGCCGTACCCTCTCGCTATATCCTTCACAAAGAAAAAGAAAAAACCGCCCGTTACTTTCTCCCCCGAACTGCTAGGGCTGACTATCATCGCTCGTCCGCGACGCATTAGCCTTCTCCCTCCTCTTCCTAAGGAACTCCTCCCACTTGCCCTCGATCGTAATAACCTCACCCGCCAACTTGGCCTTCTGCCGGCCCTCGCCGAGGTCCTCGAGGGTCTTGGACTCGAGATACCGCTTGCCGTCCTCTTCGACGACCCACCTCTGCGGATCGGGGAGGTACGCCCAGGAAAAGACAGCGCCGAGCGCGACGAACGAGCCGAAGAGGAGGAAGATGAGGCCTTGCTTCGTCGAGCTCTTGTACCAGGCCTTGATTCCGGCGATGATGAGGACGGCGATGATGCTGCCTACCTTGCCGGCTGCCGCGGAGATACCATGGCATGTGGCACGGTAGCAGGTGGGGAAAATTTCCGCAGGTATGATGAAGGTTAATGTGTTGGCGCCTGGTAAGAGGAATTAGAAAAGCTCTTTCGAACAACATTTTAACGAGGAAGAAAAGAAAAGATTCGACTATTCGGATCAATGCTTTCCAAATTCCGTGGCTACTCACCAAAGTTAAACATAAAGTGACAAAAGGCTACAAATGCCACTGTTGCCGGCGCTCCAGGACGCCTATTGACTCCGTAATACACGCAGCCCGTGATGACGAAGAGAATCGCAAGGACAAAGAAGGATACCGTAAGCCAGAGCCTTCTAGGGATCCTATTCACACAAATGATGAACGCAATGCTTCCAGCAATCGAAGCAATAGAGACTGTTAGGAGATACTGCTTCGTCTGTTCTAGGAGGACATCGTAAAGTGTGTTGCACGGCTGCGTTGGATCAGTCTGCCAGACCGGAAGGCCGTTTTCCCGCCAGTAGGGGAGAGTGGAGTTCCCGCCGGGAAGAGAGGAATTCCAGCACGGGAGTGATTCGTTCAGTTCCAAAGCTCGGGTTTCCGCCCACATGTCGGATAACGTTCCTCTATTGTCTAGGGAGAGGCCGTAGAACGATACGTCGAGTAGGAACCATGTCGCGGAGGTGCCTAAAGACTTGTTAGAAAGGGGTATTCATATCGAAGGAGCCAGAAATTTCTGCTTTTTTTTGTCCCTCTTCTTTTCATGACACACCTAGAAGATAGTACCAATTCCCTTCCTTGATAAAATACTTGTACAAGTCTGCCTTGGAAAACTGCACAGGCATGGGCTGCGACGGCGCGTTCTGGCGGTTGCTGAACATGTCCCCGTTGGACTGCATGGCGAAGCCATTGATACTCTCGGGAGGTGCACCGTACACTCGCTGGGTGTTTCTCAAAGCGGTCCCTGCCTTATTCTTAACCTCCAAACTGTAAAGACCGCAATCGTAAAGGAAGAAGCGGAAAATGATGGCGAGCAGTGCTGGGGCGGCACCGGATCCGATGACGATGCGCCAGATTCCGTCAACGATCTTCCTACACTCTTCGTCATACTTTGTGTTCAGACCACATTGCATGGCCTGAAGACCATACATCTTCTCGCGACCGAGAAGAACCCACAACCCAACTAGTTGGGCCAGGGCCTGGCCGATGGGCTGCATCATGAAAACGGAAGAGAGCATCCGTCCTCTTGACCTTGTGCTTGACCATTCTGATGTAATCACGGCACTGAGGGGGTATTCGCCTCCGATCCCTATTGTAAAGGTTAATGGGATGGGAAAAAGATGCTTGGTGATGAGGTTACTGACCGATCCCCATTACAAACCGCCACTAGGAACCAAGACTGTTAGCGGGCACTAAGGTTTGAGAAGCGTGAGGTTGTATGAGAAACATACCCATGAGAAGAGGGCCAAAAATGACATATCCTGATAGCCATAGCTGCTCGTAGCAACACCAATGGTGGAAATTATGACTAGGATTAGCTCGATTCCGTATAGACGAGTACGTCCATAGAAATCGGCAAGGAAGCCGAAGAGGAATTGGCCGATGACGGAGCCGACCAAAGTGCAAAGATTGATTATCAGACCGTGCCATTCACCGCCGTTGGGCCAATACACGAACGCAATAGATGCTAAAATCACGTTCGTGGAGAAGAGGTTGTAGCTGTACGGATGAATTGGGTGTTAGAAAGAAGTATGAGCTTGGTCAATCGAATGGGGCTGGAGGGAGAAAACGGCGGAGGGGTTCGCATACGAATCGGTCAGGAAACCCGAGGCTGCGACGCCCCAAATGCGAAGGTTCCATGAATTCAAGTCTAATTCATATCTCAATTGACTCCTATCCTACAGACGAGAGTAAGCTAATGCGCTTGCTCGGTGCGCGGTCGTGAAGCGTAAAGTGTGAAATCGTGGTGGTCAAGGGCGAGGACCAAGACGAACGCGCTGTTTTTGCGCGTCAGAGTGAGTGAGAGGTCGCGGGCCGCTTACCTGGCGATCCTGTGGGGGGAGAGCGGAGCTGTCAGACCCCAGAAACCCGCGGTTATTCCGCCTCGTCAAGTAATCCATGAGAGGCGAAAAAAAGGGCCTCAGATGGGCCGGGCTATAACTGGTTGAACAGCGCACGCGGTGTGTCTGTCGGCGACCTAGATGGGCAGAGAGCTGGGACGGAAGGTAGCTCAGAAGGAAGGGATCGCGGTGACGGCCACATGTGCGCTCCCATTGATGCTCTTATTTCTTTTTTTCTTCTTCGTCTGCTGCCCAAACTATTCGACAAGCGCGGGAATCGGACTAGGGGGGGCTCGACGGGATTTTCAATGAGAGCTTTCGAATCATGGAAAGCCGGGATGCCAGCCACACGGGACACCTGACATCTCCAAGCAAGCAAGGTCCCCCCTTTTAGTTATCTCGACTAGTGGCTCGGCACCGATGCAGGTTGGAGTCGTGTGAGGCGCGGGCAGCTAATGCGATTGCTCTCCTTCATAAGGCTTTCTCGTGGGACGAAGTAGTGCGCACTATGCTCAGCCGACAGAGTTACCAGGGTCCGCAGGAGGGGGACGCTGAATACTTCGATGTTGCGGGCAAAGAGGACGGACAGTCGGTCCAACGTACTAGCGCCGGCTTACCGTAGGTGTCGTGCTGGAGTGATCAAATACAATCAAATATTGATGCAAGGATAGAATTGGGGGTAGAAAATGCTCGTGAAGTATGGGAAATACTTCAGACACACTTCATATCAATCCCACTCCTGCCGCTCGGGGACTCCAGGGCTCCTCCTGGATGCCCAGATGTACTTGAGTCTTGTACTCGTAGCACGAGCAAGAACGCCGGGCCCCAGTTGCTGCGAGGACTGGCCAATCGACGAGGATGAGCGGGGGTGCTTAATTGCCATCATCCCAGAGCACACAATGTTGCACACACGTGGGCAACTGGACATCTTTATAAGGCCTGAACTTTACTTCGTTTACTCTGGGCAGGGCTTCCCGAGCCATCGAGGGGTCTTGGCGGGCCCAGTGCTTCTTTCTAAGTTTATTCACATTTGAGGGTCCTCACCAGATCTGGACCAAGTCGTTGAAGCCGCACTGTTGCCTTGATACTTCGTACTTCGTACACTACTTCCTACTTGTAACCGGACAGGTAAACCGGAGATTTTCCCAATCGGCACCTGCCATATCGTACTTCGTACACTACGGAGCACTCCGTAGAAGGAGCACTGAGGACTTGAAGATATCCATTTGGTCAATGTGCATTGCAAAAGAACGTAGCATACATGTACTAATGCCTATCGCTCCATCTATCCTTGCTGCACGGCGCATCCTCTCAACGATCAGGCCAGGTCGGGAATAGTAAGAACACTAAGCACCAAAAACTGTGCTCTTGTTGCGTATCCCGGTACAAGAAGGGGATCGGTTTCGGTTCCATGGGGCCTGGGGACGCCATCGAATATCGCATTAACATGCAGGGTTGGTGGAACCGGGAGACTGGAATTGGCGTCAGGTCCGTGGCACTACTAAATAGTACATAGTACGGGAACGGAGCCCCTGCGGTTCCGAGGTTGATTTTAATACAATTTTTGTCGCTATCATGCGAAGTTCGCCTCTCTCGAGTTTGGCTGCGACTTCGTACGGAGTATGGCATGGTGGAAGGACACTGCCCTCATTAGTCCCGAGTTGGCCAGTATCCCGATCACGAGAATGAAAGCTGCAAGTAGATAGGCATCAATCAATCGATCGATCGATACGGGTACGAAAAAAAGTCTGCCTGCAAGAGCGCATCACCAAGGCATCGACCGTTTTTTAGGGCGTAGCAATTGTGTGGGAGGAGCGAGGCTAGACCCGGGAAGAAGTTGCCTACCCTAGTACCACTAGTTATACGGAGGGTCCGTTCAGGTGGAAGGAAGCGCAGGAGTAATTTGAAGGAAAGGAAAAAAAAAGAAAAAAAAGCGAAAGGGCTGTCGTTAATTCCTTCTGAGGACGGCCTGTGGTGTGGGTTACTAGCGTGGAAAGAACGAGTGGCAAGGCTTGTTTCAACCTCGTGGCTGTGGAAAGGCCTATCAGTGGTCGGAAATATGTGGAGGCGGAGAGAGGCTGTTGGTGGGGGGCAATGCTCAGCCTATTACGAAGCTCGGTTTTCGGTGTAAGCCAAACGCAATGCGGAAAGAACAATCTGAGCCCCTCCCTTGACTCCATCCTTGACTCCCTCTCCCTCCTAAGTACGAAGGTACGCTACGAGATACAACTGCCATTGCTGCCATTGCACAGGGTCAAAGTAATTGAATTGTGGATCTTGGCTTGTACAATTGTAGCAATGAGCTGTCCCCTCCAAACCCCACGCAAAAAGTTAAGTTCCATTTGACCTCGTCTGTCACTGATGTCGTGCTGCTTCGGAGGGTCCTCGAGGGAGGGTCCGTTCCAAGCCAAAGCATCAATGATTTGAAGATTACGTTGATTAGTGTATACAAATAATCCTATTACGAAGAAACCACACTACGAAGTACCGCCGTTTACCATCAATGAAAGTTCAAAGCTTGTGCCCCGGGGCTCCCTTGCCTTCCGAAGCAGAGTCGCACCAGACGCTAACACAGTCTGTCTTGGAGCCGGAGAAGAGGAACCAACCGTTGCTGCATCTGCTGGTTGCGCACTGAGCTGACGCCTTGTCCCTTCCCCGGTTTTATTACTTTTTCTTCTTCTTTTCTTCACCCTGCGCTCTCAGTCCACACACACCACTGCCGGTCGAGCTACCCGTTTGTCTGTTCGCATTTGCAAATCAAGATCGCCGGTCGCAACCATCGTGAAGCCCTCAACTCTTAGCCCTCATCTCTCAACCCTCAACCCCCCGGACTGTAAGCTGCCCCCCAGTTCAAATCTGGCCTCTCGTGGTTTCCTTGGTCCCGACCAGACCCACATCGCAGACTATCTGAACCTTCAAAGTTACTTTGGCACACACGCACACACACACGCTCCCTCGCCCCTCCCCTGACTCGTCGAGCATCTCGTGCGCCCACGCTAAGACGGTAGGAAACGGAAACGGAACTAGAGGGCGACACGGGTACATATAGACCGGCCCGGATATACGAAAAGTAGCGTGAACTCATCTCTGCGCCTGCGTCTCTGCCTGCCCCGCCTGGCCAGCCCAAAGAGCAGGAGCAACAGGAGCAGGAGCAGGAACAAGGTCCATGTCCATTCGCATTAACGGGGCATTCTACTTATTGCTTATCTCCTACATACCGCACACCTTCTGTTTCTTTTGGACGTAAACTCCCACCACCTCAACAACCCGCAGCCAGCAGCAGCCAGCAACCATTAGCCACCACATCTGAGCTGTGTTGGCTGACGGATGCGCTTGCCTCAACGTGCGTCTAACTGCCCGTCTCCTGCGCACGCTGTCGAATTTGTGGCCAGATGCCCCGATGAAGCCTGGGGCCCTGTCCCTCGACCTGCGGCACCCGCATGCCTCCCACCTTGCAGCTATTGGTGCTCGACATGGATCCTGCACTCCATACCAGGACCTCGCCCTCGTTCCAGAAGTATTCCCCAGTTTCTTCGCCATTGAAATCCCACGACGCCATTCCTTCCGTGCCCTGCGCTGCCGAATGCCTGATACCTTCGGTTGCCGATAGACCCCCCATCTCTCAACCTTCTCCTACCCTTGCGAATGAAGTCGGCCCAACCCCCCGCTGTCGTCCAGCGTCATCCCGCAACCACCCCATCGCCTTCCCGGGGAATATACCTCTACTCTCTTCCGGCCCGAAGATCGCCACCTCTCCATCGCGTTACCCGGGACCACTCGCCTTGCGCGACCCTTGCCACTGCCTCGAAATCACCAGCCGCTATGCCATGGACACCCTCTGACTCAAGAAGCATCGACTTATACTGGCATCTCCAGAATAAAAAGAGGAGAGGAGCCGAATTAGACGGAGGAGGAGGAGCTGCCAGTGTCCCAGCTCACTCCTCGTACGCCCTCGAACCGGGTAGACCTTTGCCTACACAACATGGCTGGCTCCTCGTCCTCATCATCCTCGTTTGCCACATCCTCCCAAAGCCGCGTCCCCTCCAACACTCAGCCTTACGTCAGCCCTCTAGACTCGACCTGGACTCCTACGTCTGGCGCTTCTGGCGGCTCTGCCGTCTCCGCACTCAGCTCGCAAGGTTCTCAGCCGAACTCCCTCGGTCCTTTGGACCTTGGCCCTCCCGGATATGAAGCCACAATGTATATATACTCCCTTGACGCCCCTGCCAAGTTTCGCCCACCTGAGAGAAGAAAGGAAGATGCTGATATATACCTATCACGTTTGTTAGTACCTTGTACGAGAACACATCGAGAGAAAAGACAGTGTACCTCGGTCCGTGGGAGGTGATCGGGTCTCACAACCGCCGCGTAGTGTGGCAATGCACCTACCGCAACGAACGCCTCGAGCATTTTGGTACGTTGAATCAGAAGAGCAAGACGTTCAGGGTCAATCCCAACTATTGCTCCTCTACCGCCCGCCGAACTACCCCCTTCTTTCACCCCAAGCCCAGAACATGAATTGACGTGAGAGGCAGTTCCAATGGAAGACGTCTACCCTCATACTCTTCATGCCCGCCACCGACCCTATACCGACGCCGCCGATATGGAGCGTTTCTTGACCTTTCGAGTGCCCCATCGCATCAGATACACTGGCGAGGATGGAACAGTGACGTTTGACGGCGTTATGCAAGTAAAATACGAGTTCACCAGCGTCGAAAGTTCAGTTCGATTCCAGGGGGATGTGCGGGGCAAGGTGCTTCTCGATTAC
Source organism: Scedosporium dehoogii (assembly GCA_002812735.1). Lineage (NCBI taxonomy): Eukaryota > Fungi > Ascomycota > Sordariomycetes > Microascales > Microascaceae > Scedosporium > Scedosporium dehoogii. The sequence goes on from PGIR01000188.1 coordinate 39,753, forward strand.
TATGACGTGGATGTTGTCTGGTCCGATATAAACAGCCGCACAGATCGATTTGGGAGTGTGAGGGGAATGGGTCTAGTCCAAAGACTGAAGCTTTGGCGCGATAATTACTCGAATCTCCATTCTATAACCGTGTTTGCGAACCGGTCTTCGAGACAATACCACGAGTACGAGCTGTATTGGTTTGACGCCGAACCGCGCTCGAAGGACGACCGAACTCGGCAGATGAGGCTCGGTGTGAGGGGCCGCCGCGGGAGCACATCGGATCTGAGTCGGCGGTTCTCATTTAACCGCATACGGCCCCGCCAGCGGTCAGTTCCCGGTGCGAGCCAGGGCGAATCCTCTCACTCAGCGGCGGCCAGTCCTGGCCTAGAGATCAAATATCTCGGTCTTCAGTTTAGCCACCGAGACGGTAAGTTCCCCGTCCTTCCTATTTATACATTGACTCTAGGGGGCAAAATGAGGTTGTAGTATCTCTGAACATCTTGCTGTGTAATGTCCGTACTCGGTCGTTCTCTCGCTCCTTGCGACCGAGTATTGCAATTACCTCGAGCTTTTACGGGATTCTTTTTTGCTCCTACAAAAAGAGAAGAGAAGAAAGAAGGGGCAGGAAAAAAAAAACCCCTTTGGATATTCCCCTACTGTGTAAGTCGCCTGCTAACATTGGCCATCACGAACGAATAGACTACCGACGGTTCCAAGAAGCCTGGGCTTACGCACATAGTTGCGACAGCGAGTTCCAAGGAATTCCGTTCCCCCAGCGTCATATTGAGCTGGACTCGCCTCAAATCCTGCCAATGCCAGCCGAGCTTGATGGAAGAGGACTTCAGCCCGTTATCGAGCCGGATTCCGAAGACGAAGAAGATGATACATGAAAGATTACAGAATGACGATACCCTCATAACCATAACCGCCACACAACATTGGTGAGCGACTGCCACCTACCATCTCGGGCCTCCCGGATGGCTGGTTCGGGCAGTACTAGATGTGCCCCTGAGATTGAAGTCACCAACCACGTCAAAGCCGAATGCACCATCACTTGTTTGTGCTCTGCCGACGGTCGCCCAGTTCCTGTCGGAAGGATGGATCAGGAACTGTGGCAGGTTGTGTATTAAACCGCGAGTTCCAAGTAGCCCGTTTCCCTGTTAAGAATGGATGGGTCGGACTTACACTGGACCCCCGGTTGTGAATCACCACTTGGCTGGTGTGGATTTGTTTTAGTGCGTCTTCTCGGTTTAGGTCTACTCCCCAGACCTCGATTAGGAACCGAAATCCTCTCTAAATTGGGTTGGAGGGCTCGGGCATGACGAGTCTATTCGTTGCTGCGCCTGAGAAGGAAAAAGAAAGGATCAGCCAGGACTTGGGACATCCACACGCCATGAATGTACGCCTCAGATCATCAACCATTGTGATGATGAGTGAGAGTGGCTGAGGCACTATACAATGCAGACAAGCCTCATGAGGTACTCTTTGCTCTCATGCGGGCGTGGCAATGAGAATATGATCAAGCGGAGGTTTATGCAGAGACTCTCTAGGGAGTCAACCCCCGTTTTTAAGACCAAAAAACTTTCATTAAGTACTCCGGCTTCACCGATGCAGCCCCTGGTCCGGATCGGCGGAACGGGGAAAAGAGAAGCCTTGATTGAGCTGATTGAGCTGGGGATAGTGTACGATCCAGGCCACGAAGGAGGCTTTTTTCCTTTCCAGTAACCAGGATGGTGGAGATGATCATCTAGCCCTACGAGGAAACCCTTGTGATTTCCAGCTCTCCTCATCTTCCGAAATGATAAAATCCTTCGGCCAGGGAGGCGTGCAATTTTCATCAGGCCAGAAGTGGGCTTTCGTTTATATTTGGTGGCGGGCAGGATTATCAGCTCATCTCCGATGCCAGGGGAGCGGGAGATTTTCTATTTTTATTTTCAATTCAATTTTATATTTCATTTTTGATAGATGACGACGGACTTTCTTTCGTCTTGATATCTCTCTCTCTTCCTACGAAGTAGATATTGGATGGCATGGGCGCAAAAGAATGAGAAGTAGCGGAGAGTAGAGGAAGAAGAGGAAATAATTAAAAAAAAAAAATTAGAGCCTCAAGAAGCTGGCAAAAATAAAGACCGCTGCCCACACCTGGGATCGAACCAGGGACCTCATCATCTCACTAACTCTACTAGTGATGCGCTCTACCACTGAGCTATACGGGCTGGATTGCTTGATGTGAAGCGGGGGGAGGAAAGGGAAGAAAAGAGTGGCACTTGCTTAGGTGGAAAAGAGAGGGAAAAGTCGAAAGAGTTAAAATAAAATAAACAAGGTCAAGTTTGGGATGAGGGCAGGAAAAAAAGAAAGAATATTAGAAAGAAGCACATCTTAGCCAGCCGGAGCTGAGAAACTTAGAGCTCAGAGCTCAGAGAGGGGTGAGAGGAAAAGGGCAGAATATTCCATAGAGAAGAGAAGCCGCCGAGCTTGTCTTTCTCTCGCAGGCCGCTGTTGAGCCGTTTTCGTACTACACAGAAAAGCCTGAATCAAAAAGCCCGCTTTCTCTTTTCACATGTCCGAAGGAAAAAAAATGGTTTCCATCCACAGACGTCATTCATAGGGATGCGTCGAGAGCTTGTTTCTGTGCCTTCCTTTCTATATCCCTCCTCGGCAGCACTTAAGACCTTGACTCGATTCTCCGCAATGTCCCCAAAATCAGTTGGGAAACAGGGACGGGGGAAAAAAAGGTCCCCAGAAGGACAAGAGGAGAGAAACAGAGTCCGGCCGTCTCCAACTACGAGGCCGATTTGCCCACGGTCACATCATACATCCATCATCCCGGGAAGAAAACAAGGCACAGAGGCATTTACTCGCAGTTTTTTATATTCTGATTTTCCTTTCATATAAGCTCTCAAGCCGGACATCATTCATGATAGCAAGGAGCCAGAAAATAAAAGAGTCGGGTTTAGACTCTAATTTGTTTTGAAGTTATATTCTTCCTTCCGGAAACCTTCCTGTTTTGTCCTTCGTAGAATGAAGTGTAGATAGATACATGAACTATGTTCGCAAACAGGCCGCTAAACCTCGTTGCGAGACCGGAAGAAAGAACCCAAAGAGAACTTCCGAGAGGACTGATCCAGATTCCGTTTTTCTAAAAAAAGACCTCCCACCCTTGAAGAAACACGAAGAACAAAAAAAAGCTAGCAGAGCTCGCTCTTAAGCATAAAAAAACAAAGAATAACATGATAGCAAAGATGGGGGATGGGAGGAATTTTTTGCTCATCCGAATCACCCTTGCCATTACCCATTTCCGTGTGTGCCGCTCTTGTCCCTTTCCCCGTCCACCTGTCCCTGACGCCAAAAACAGAAGAAAAAAGAGAGAAATAAAAAGAAACAAAAAGAAAAAGCCGAGCTTGTCCGAAAACGCCATGGGTTCTGCTGTAGGATCGCTCCTCTCCATTGGGAAGATCCAAAAAGAAAAAACCCCAGTTGCCCCATCCTATATATTTCGCGTGTCTAAATTTCCCTGCAACAACCCATCACATTTTTTTCTGGCCCGGAAAAACATAAAAAGATAAAACACCCTTTGTAGATATATAAACCGAATGAGAGTGGATGGACGTGACGAAAACGAAAGAGAGAGAAAAAAAATATCAGGACATGTAAAAACCATATATATCTCAAGCGCCTTCTTGACAAGCGACAGCCATGGCAAGAGCGTCGAGGCCATTACGAGGATTGGGGCTCGTAACGTGTTGTCCCATCAAGGGCAAGTTGAGTCCTCTTAGATCCCAGGCGCCGGTCGCAGGAGACGCTAGAGGGGTTGCGTGTGTGGGCGTCGGAGGTCCGTACTGTCCGTATTCCAGCGTCAAGTGATCGCGTGAGCGATGGCTCGAGGTCCGCGTGGAGATGCCCAATTTCCTCGCCGAACTTGACGAGGAGCTCTTGCTGGGTCTTTGGGATCCGGATGCCCTGGACTTGTCCTTGTAATGCGTCTCGAGGTGCTGCTTCATGTTGTCTGCTCGGGTGAACTTCTTCTGGCACCCGGGGAAAGTGCATTGAACGGCTTTTTCGGCCGTATGAATCTTGGAGTGGCGCGAGGCATGTCCCGACGTAGTAAATGTTTTCTCGCACCCGTGGCTGTCACGGTAGCGGCATGGGTACCGCTTGGCCGAACGTTCCGGAACAGCCGGAGTGAGAGGAGGTTCATCTTCGTACGAGGTGGAGCGCGCAGACTCGGAAAAGGTGCTGTGCTTCCGGCCGCCCACATCTGCGCCGTAATCGTCGTAGCCGGCATGGCCTCCGGCGTACAGGTATTGTCGGGAGTAGTCGAAGGCGACGGTGGGGGTTAGCGGCGACATCGGGTCGTTGCTTGGACTAGTAGTGGAATCGTATGAATCGGATCGCAAAAGCTCAGGCGTATGCGGCGAGGACGAGCTACTCCTGGAGGAGGAATATTGGTGTGACAACAGCTGACTTGAGGTGCGGTAGTGAGATCGATGGGAGTAAGAATCGTACACAGGCTCGTCGTTCAACAGCGACACGCGCCGTCCTGAGGCGTCCCGGGCATGCATTGTGATATTCGTGTATATTGCCCAAGAAAAAAGAAGATGGGAGAAACCCGTTCGTGTGGGGAGGAATCTCTCTGAGAGCGAATGGTGGATAGAGCAAAAAGACAAACGTGAGCTCGTGAAAGGCGAAAACTCTGGGGGTGAGAAGCTGAAAAGATATTGCGACGTAATGGGTCGTGTTCTCGTCAAGGGTATCGTCTCGTTAACAAGCGTCGCAAGCCTGTCCGCCCTCTGGTCAAGAATGGCCGTTGCCAGATCTAGCTGGTAACTTAAAATAACCGCGCAATAATAGCTGTTTCGGTGGAAAGAAAAAGGAAGACGCGCGTAGTGTTTGAACCCCAGGATAAGCAGCAAATAGAGACGTCAGGCCAAGAATGCCACAACGAACACAAGTTGCAAAGTCAGGAAGCTAGGGGACGGACGTAAAAACTCGGAAAAAAGGTATATATCATAAGCAAGAAGCAAAAAGAGTTGGATCGAGAACGTCGAGCGAACGAGGGAGCAGAAGAGGTTATATGAGAACTTGCTCTATACAGGCTTTCTGAACTGGAGGGTGGAGAGCTTACGCCTTTAAGGTAAGTCATGACACTGGATGGGGCAAAGAAGCTTTATATGGCTATGGACATTGCTCAACGTGGAAGCTTGCTGCGTTTCGGGTGTCGAGGAGCGATGCGATGGGGTAGGGGGGGAGGGGTGGGAAAAGGAACGAAGGAAGGAGTTAGTGCCTTGGAGGGGGGTGGTAGACAAGGGAGGGGGGGGTATTCTTTTCGAATGGTGATAAGTATCTGTATAATTGCTAAGATCGGACTCGAAAGCCGGAACAAGATTAATGGACCCTGCCCTTGCGAAAGAGTGGATATCGCTCGGCCTGGCCTGTCGTGTACTTGTGTACTTCTTCGTACCAAGCGTGGAAGCTACGGAGGACGGAGGAGGATACTTCGCACATGCTCTAACTACTGTACGCCTTAGTGCATGCCGGAGGTACCTGCCTACTTGATCCAGCACATCCCCACGGCCCTGGGCGGGCCTGACTCCTTCGTACTTGTACAAGTTAGCACAGATTGATGCTCCGACGATGCTGCAGTATCAGGGAAAAGGCTGTCGTGTTATATCAGGTAGCTTTCTTGGTTAACTATGCAAGCCTCTTGCAGCGTGATGTGCCGAATCCTCTGTGGCCCTATCTCCGGTTCATATATGGGACGGTCGTATGAGGATTTCCAAAGCCTCTCGCTCACCGGTCCTATGCTTCCCCCCCTTCCTGCCTTCGCCGTGTTCTCGGTTCCATGCTTGGAGGTGAGGTGCGAATAATTGTGACCCCTCTGCAGTAGTGTCATCTTCTCGAGATCCATGGATGCCACCCTCGGTGGTATTCTACTTCGGACGCGAAATCGAACAATTCAAGGCCATATGTTGGCGGGTTGAAGTTGGTGATGGTATGGATTTTGGAACGGCATGTATCGTGTAAAGTAGGGTACAATTTACAATATCAATTGGTATTGACGTGTTGTTCGCTTTGTTTTGATAGGAGCTACAAGTACACGTCAGGGCGCTAGCGAGGGAGCTTTCGCAAACAAGCTTCACGGATGTCCAGTCCATTACAAGCTTGGTAAAATATGAAGGACCAGCAACAAGAATGTTGTGGAAGGTGGAAAGGGTGGAAGTTGGGCTGCGGTTCCCCCTTCGTTCTCTCTTCGCCATATTGGCATCTCCTTTCTCTCCCTCGCTCTCTCCCTCTCTCTCTCCCTCTCTCTCTCTTCTGGCAAACTGGGGTTTGTCATGCATGAAACCTCGAACACCATGGTTTATGGCTGTTCCAAGTCTCACTGGAAACCTGCAATTAGCACTGAGCGGAGTCCGTACCAAAGAGTTCCGTGTGTCTCTCAAACCCCAAGGTTTCGTTTGTACCAGGGAGCTTCTCGCCTGGACCTTGCACTGAAAAAAAAAGAAGGGCCGGAGTCCTCAAAGCTTATCCAAAAAATCCCTAAAATCTTCAGTGCGCTGCGCTTGATCAAATCTTATGATACGTTTCGTCTGTACCTGAGCGATTCGCCTGGAACGAAGCTAAAGAAGCGATCCGCGGAAAGCTTCTCTCGTTACTGAGCTGAGCTGCGCAATTCCTCTCCACACCCCCGCCGCTAAGCATTCTCTGACGAACACCTCAAAAAAATAGCACTGAGAGCGAGAGAGAGAGCAGTGGCTCAGACGCGTAACACCGACCGCATCGCCTTCTTTTTCTTTCTTTCCTCTTTTTTCCCTTCTCGTTTACCCCCAGAAATTGCTTGGCGGCTGCGAGAGAAACCAGGGGTGCAGGTTCAATTACATCATCCACTGTTTTTCTCTTCTTCAAGCACGAAGTAAAGGCAGGAGGCTGCACTAGATTACATGCCCTACAAAAGCGCATCATACCATGCCGAGAGCTACTTCCTAGTTATCCCCGACTACCTGCCGACGTGACATGTGGATTGATGAATTGAGGGACCGGAAAACACGGGGAAACCAGGGGAAGTCGGAGGAGGAGGCAAAAAGAAATAATAAAAAAAGAGGACCTCTAATTTGACATGTACTTGCCGCAGGGTGCTAAGATCAACCTTCTGTAAGGTTATTCTTGGTTTCTACCATCTAAGTGTACAAAGGATGCCGCCTTCCTTATTTTTGGTTACGTCGCTCTTCGGGGCTCCTAGAACGCCGGTCCTCCGCTCCATTCCCTCAGGTACGTGAGGTGGAGTCCTGGAGCCGTCGGGATCTGCGTTGGCTGGCCCTACGAAGTACACCAACCAGCCCATAAGCCAGTATAAACGAAGTACGAGTAGTGTACTCCGTTAGTTAGCTTCACAGGCAGGAGAAAGTAGATTCACACCAGGAGTTGAAGGCCTTGACTCCTTCGTATTCCGTATCTTGGCTGTCAAACTGGTTCCTGGGCCTGGAAACGAATAAATCATGATACTACAAACTCTCATCCAATGATTCCGTTGATCCCCTTTCTCACGCAATTAGTCCAGATCTTCTTGTCCATCGCCACACTACGGAGCCAGAAACCCCACATTAACATCATCAATATATTGTCGCTACGAAAAACCTACCCCAGTACTATGCATGAATGATGCAAGTGTATCTCGATTCCCGTACGGGTGCTCGTATACCGCACCATGCATCTCATGAGGACGGAGTACGGAGTACTATCAGAAGCCATTTAGAAACGGGACGCGGCAAGGAAGGAACAGGAAACCCCAACCTTGGAGATGCGCTCGGAGTCGGATTACGGAATATGGGCTGATTGGTTAAGTTGATGCATCTCGAGCCGCTAAATTGTCAGGTTGATGTCATATTGATGTTCGTTCACCAACAACTCTGTAGCCACTTCCTAAAATCGTCAGGCTTGCAGTGGACTTGCACTCTAGCGAGCTAACGTGACTGTGACGTTGGGGAAAGAGCGAACAGCCGAGACCTAAAAAGTTGGTACAAGTAGTCGATAGTAAACTATTTTTTCTTCTGTGCGAAGAAGTGTGCTCCTCCATATGCCGAAACCGTCCTGCTCTGAACATGGGGCCGTTTCCAAGAAGTCCAGGGACCCTGATTCGTACTTCGTAATGGTGCTTTTTCTAGGGCTGCCAGTGCCAGTTTCTCCATGCAGGGCCCCGGAGGCGGAGAACATCTTATTCGCTCGTTCTCAAGCCACGGATCTTTGAGATATTACCAGGTGCCATTAAGTACCAAGGTGGGAGGGTCGATTGGGCAGTTTTGGAGCTCAGGGTCTGACTGCATATCTGTATGTAGGCTGTGCATCTGCCCTGAAAAAGAATCCCTCTTGTTAATGGGCGAGAGTCGATTTTGCCTGACATATGATGAAGTACTCCGTACCTTCCCAGTTAATACCTTGTCGGCCCCGGATCCCCAGTTCCCTGTGCGATCGGTCCCCTACTTCATACGAGAGAGGTCGAAAAGAAATTGAAGGAAACGGTCGAGCTACGGCTCCACAACCCGCTCCCATTCGAAACATCGGACTTCCCGCCCAAACACCCATTCGCCGCTCTACCGTTTCTGGCTCCTCCTTCGCAAAAATTGTCTACTTTGTCCCTCGGAAACGGAAGTGGGGCCTGGCGCTGTCTCGGATGGAGCTTGTAGTACGACATTTTCTGCACCTTTTTTTTTTTTTTTTTTTTTTTTGTTAAGCAAGCCCGCCAGACATGCGCCATTCCCGTACTTCATACCTCATATTATGTGCCTATCGTTTTCTGATCCGCATGTACCTTGACTTCCGCTGTGGAGTGGCTGGAGGGTTAAGGGTTGAAGGTGCAGGGAGTAGACGTCATCGAGGGGCACCATTCGTCAGCCAATGATCGGGGCAGTTGCGTCTTCGAGGGTAGTCTTGGTCGATCCCTCACGACGACGGGCTTCTCATGCGAAGTATCATTTGATACAGCTTCTTGCTGCCAGGCAGTGCTGGTGGAGATTTCTCTCAGTGGGTCCTCACAAGTTTGACCCAGGGTTGGGCCAGGCCAGGCTCTACTTCACCGAGCTAAAAGAAGCTCAGCAAAGCTCCTTCGCGGGTTTTCTGCCACACTTGAAATTCCCAGCTTCGGAAAATCGAACCACGACTGATCATCCCAACGAACTAACATATGCACTTGCGTTTCGAGGATCCAGAGTAGAGCCGCCTTTCGGACGAGGACTTGATGAGATGGACGAACTAATGAGAAGCAGCCAGGATGAAGGCTGCGGATGAGACGAGAGCGCTTCTCATTTACAGAACGATTTTGAATGAAGATCTTCTGTGCAAGGAACACATCACCCCCAAGGATAGCTGGACCAGCTAGCTAGGTGGCATGTGAAGATGACACGTTGGTATTGAAGTGTTACTTCGTCTGAGTATTATTCGCATTTGATGTTCTGCTAGGCCTACAAAAGAGCGATGATGCTATGAATGCTGTGCATTGGTTGATGCAGATGGATAACTGCACTTAATGCATGCGCCCCAGAACGGATGCTTCTGCGCTGCAGGTGCTGAATGCTGCTTTGTACTCTGTATACATCTGGATACATGCTCAACCCCTCATGAGGCAATGCAGATTAAACTACTCGGATGTCCTGATTCAAATACCCTTGTCGACCCTTGGCGCTGATTCCCCACCATTACATCGCCGGGATGTACGAAGGGACTTTCTTGGTAGGATTTGATAGCTTCGATTAAAAAAATCTTGCCATCAGAACCCGATTTACTTGTGCAAAACAGCAGAGTGGTATTTTTTAAGAAAGCCAAGAGCTGTTATCCTTCGCAGGCGAAATTTGATCTATGGCATTTCTCTCCGAGACGACGTGGATATCTCCACATGAGTATTACTGGGGTTCGAAAAGTACTTCGTACATAATTGTCTTTCCCATTTTTGTTTCCATCCTGGTTGGGTCGGGATTTGAAATTTTCTCAAAAAGACCCTGAGAATTGGTCCGAGGGGAGTCTCGCCCGAGGGCCCAAAGCTAGTTGAGCTCCATGACGAGGCGCCGGACTGAAGGGACTTGGGCCAGGTAGGTCCCCACGCTGGATCCCATTTCATACGGAATATAATCTTAGCTTGGAGCTGCTTGAACTGTTGAGCTATTTCGTAGCTCGGCCATGAAGAATTCCGCCCACATGGCAACGGGTTGGGCTTTACTGTTTCGAGTTGGTTTGGCCTTGATGCCACGAGGAAATCGGCCAGCGAACTGAATTTTTCGTCATCGTACAGCACATTTATTCCTTTCTTTTTGTTCCCTTGCCACTAGCAGCAACTTCTCCCAAGCCCTTGTAGTAGCAACAGCTCCTTCGGAGTTGTTTCCCAATGCCGCTAGCAATCACTACAGACCGGGCACGGAGCAGGAGGAAGAAGCTGTGCGAGCCATGAAGCCCATTTCGTAAGATTGCTTCTATTTGACGGGGAGCCAATAAAGGAATATTACCACTTCTTCCGATAGACGATTATTACCTGTGTATTTCAAGATTCATTACTTCGTAGAGTAAATTTCATTCCTCCGAGGGACGACCCTAGGGAAGCAGCCGGCTCCATGTAACATCGGATATGACCTAGTGGTCCTAGCCTCTTAACCAAGCATAATATTCCTACGAGTACTTCGTGAGAGAGGACGAAATGCACACTTTGAAGAGCTTCGTAAGATAGAGGTCTACTCCATAGACCTTAAGATCGTGGCTATGAATTAATATCAACACGATCCGGCACGTTGCAGAAGATCGCCCGCCTTGAAAAGAAATCGCAGGCATCAAATGGAATTCGAGAAGGTTACAATCAAACGCGAGGGATCGGAGGATTCAAGGTCGGGGAAGGGGAAGACCCCTGGCAAAGAGCCAAGCTATTGAATCCTTCGACTTTCGTGCTTCGAAGACCCCTGTTCCCCTCTCTCATCGATTACAACGTCCATCCATGTCCTTATAAAGCGAGGTATCCAATTCCGGACCACTCATGGCACGCAGTACCATGGGTTAATGCGTTGGTCAAGGTTCGCTTAGCTGTGGAATTTTTTTCAAATCCACACACCAGTGACACCACATGCTCCGAAGTGACCCTTAATGCGTGTCGCTGTGGAGCTTATAATTGTATGGCACAACATGGATCAAGTGGAGGTGGATGAAGTACAGAGCAGTACCGCTGTTGCTTCGTCCTCTTGAAATGTCCAACAGGACCCATCGAGCCCAGGTGCCGATGGGGCAGGAATGCTTGGTGAGGAACAAAGAGAAGCCGTGCCATTCTTTGGATTCCAACTTTAATCCAGAGAAAAGAAACATTGAAGTCTACTTGAAACGCGCGGCCTGATTTTACTACGGAGTCCGGTTTCTCACTTCCACGTGCAAATCCAACCACAAGCAGCACAAAGAGCCGGTGGGATCTAATCTATCGCCGACCCTACTCGGCTGGTGTTTGCCATGTGGTGGCGGGCGGTATTAGTGGAGGGTGGTACCTGGCCTGGCTTGAATAGTTCCGGGGCAACCAACACTTACCAAGTAAACTACAAAGTCTGTTTGTTGTTGGACTGTGGACCAACGAGCCACGCTGTGAAGGGATAGTATCGAAGTATCGAAGCGATTATAGTGTAGTGTGGGTGGTCATCAAGGAGTTTACAGAGAGTAGTGTACCAAGGTATAAGGAACGAGATGGATCTAACCATGAGCGGAGTCCATGAGCCGGTCAAGAACTCCACTTGCTTCAACCCCGTCGGCGATCCAAAACAGCTATCTCGTATATATGTACACTACTTCGCACACATCATCATCATCGTCGACACAACCCACGAAGTTGTGAGCTTGGGGAAAAATAATCTATATCTAAGCTCTGGTAAAGTCCCCTAGGGTCACATGATTATGGGCTCATTACGTGGTCGTGGTCGAGCTTTAGTTGGACGATAAATGTTTCAAAACAACATCGCCAACAATGCGCATGCTGAAAGCTCGGATGGTCCGCATCCCCAAAACCCAATTGCGGATGGGATGGGGATGCTTAAGGCACGCCCCCTTCCGAACATTGAGGTTGTGAATATAATCATCCCTTCAAATGATTGTCAGGCACATCTTTACCGAGCCGGAGGCGCGACTCCGGTTCTCGAGATGGGCCCTGATTTACACTTCCTTGACAGCTGGTTGGACGGGTGTGGTCTTAGTGGTGGCCTTAATACCGTTGTTCACTGCGAAGTACTTCGTAGTGGTGGTGTTGATGGATGTCGTGGGCCGCGTTTCTTGCTTCCTGCAATACCCCGGGAAAGGCGTTCCCATTGCCAGATTGCCAGGCTAGGATCATGCTATCCTAACGCAGCGAAGAGGCAACACGGAGATGCGGTACCAACTTCCAACACCGCTCGCTTTGATAAACATCATGCTCCTGCAGATGGAAATACCCGGGGTCTGTTGCGCTTCAAGAGATGCTGGCTCCGCTGCACTACCCTACTGATCTATTACTCCGTAATGATACCTTTAGCCTACCAAAGTTGGGGATGCTTGACCCAAGCTAGGACGGAGTTGTAGCCACATTCCGGCGCCGCCCAGCGCTAAGTCGGTTGTCCGAGCATGGGTTGGTCCGTCCTGTACACCACGCTGCATACACTACGAAGTATTACTTCGCACTGCTGTACTAGATTAATACCTGATGAAAACAGTGACAGCTCTTCGAGAGAGGGGTTGGCGCAAGATGGAGATGACGCCGTTGAGCATTACTAGTGCGCGATGAAGGACTGTACGAAGCAGCTTGCACGAATCAAATGATCAATGGATATACGGGTGTTCGGGCAGACTCCACCACACCATTATCTCGACCAGTTCTTGAGCTGTGAGTAACACTGGGAGTGCAGTAGGTAGGACCCCTTCCAACCATCTTAATCTATCCATTTGGTCATAAATGTTCAAAGTCAGCCCAGAGGGGATGGTGGCACAGGAACGAGAAACGCTCCCCAGTGGATGCGATACCCTCAATATCAATCGCCCACATTCGTGCCGCTCCAAGTACCGGCGCTGGGAGTTGTGGTGTACGCCCCCTCCCCCTCCGAAATTCGCTCGCAGGATCAAGGAACGCATCAATACTCAGTAATATACGACACTTCACCAATACGCCAGGCGTGCACCCTATACACTACACTAGTGTAGTGTATACAAGCAGTGCAACGAGAGCGCCCGCTGCACGATTTGCCTTAGCATCCACGAGCTTGCGTGGCTTTAATTCTCCCGCTTTGCTTCCCGCTCGTCCACGCCCCCTTCTCCATTTGTCCTCCCCTCCTCCCCTCCCCCATCCCCCAAAATTCCCCCCAAAGCTCCGCTGCTAAGGTATGGGCTTAATGGACCTCCGGTCCCCTTTTTGAACTCGTATTTCCTCATTCGAACTCTCGCCATTCCAACTTGGGTGAGGCCCATGTCGTCATCTGTCCAAGAAGAAACATGCAGCAAGGGTCGAAACAGGAAAACAGGCACTTAAATCACCGAGTACAAGTATGTAATGGGGGGGGTTTGGAGATAAAGAAGTTCGATGTTGGCATGGAACTGAGGTCCTCCTCAATCTCGGCTGGCTGTCCTAGGAAAATATATCCGGAGTAGTATTGAGCTCTTAGCGATGGAGAATGTCAAATTCTTAGGCCTTGTTCTTCCCCCACAGGATTGACTCTCGCGTATCGTGCAGGGTGTTATTGTTGGTAGCTCACGGCCTCTTCGCTCTCCGCCAGGCTTGCTAGGACCCTCTCTCTTTTTCTTTATCTCTGTTGTTTTTATTTATTTTTGGTTTATTTTTCTTTTCTTTCTTTCTTTCTTTCACTTGCGGTAGCATTCTTATTTGGTCCCATTAACTCGCGTTAGCAGCGCTAACCCTGCACAACGGAGCATTTCTGCATGGTGTCATGGCATGATAAACCCCATTCCTAGCCTCGCCTCGCCTCGCCAATCTAGGAGCTTGCGAAACAAGGGCGCCAAAAAAGGCAAGGGGATTTAAATGCTCGAGGGGCATCAACGCCCGCCCTGGCAGTATTACTAGAATGCCCGGCCAACCACCGAAAGTAGGGAAAAAATTCGAACAAGATCCGAGGTCAGAGCGTGCATTGAGAAGAGAAGAAAAGAATTCCTGTAGAACACATGGAAGCAGGAAATGCCAAGACCAGCGTTCGGGGGGGTGTTCGACATCATTCGAGAACCTCTATGCATTTTTTTACGAACCCTGATGAACCCTGACCCGACCGCACATACGGGCAGGGTGCGGCAGGGGGGGTCCCCTGCCGCAGGGACCCCTTTCCGCCTGTCCACTTCCACTCCCGCAAAGTGATCAATCAATCCTCAATCCGTGGTTAGGGTCCTGTGGATGTACTGCACTGGTACGAAGTAGTATACTTGCAGAATGGTGTTCAAAGTACAGTGGACGAGGTACTTCTCGCATTATTACTTCGTACGCTCCTTCCTCCTCCTCTGTAAGAGCACACAGGAGAGATGTACAAGTAAGTACTTAGGGTACTTTGTACTTAGTGGCGGGTTTTGCACTGAACAGACACAGCAGCTCGGCTACAGGTACAAGTAGACTTCATCCTTCGCAGAGCTGCCGGACTAGTGGCGGGGGTATTCGGCGGTACCTGATACGGATCCCTGCAATCTTCTTAAGGCTGTGCCGTTTCATCTTGTCGAACACACGTGAGCGGCGTCGATCTAGGATGAACCCTTTCAGCCAGGGAGAGAGCGACCAACGCGTGGTTTTGAGAGAGAATACGCATACAGAGACAGAGAAGAGGGAGAAGAGGCCAAAGCAAGGCTTCCCCCCTCCCCCCAAAAGATCAAAAGACCAGATGGAACTATTTCGGGAAATACTCGTACGGGCATCGCGATATTCCACCGATCATGAAGAACGACAGGACCAAAATACCATCGCCAGTCGTGTTTCTTCCCCAGGTCATCTTCCCCCTTCGGCACCACAAAGGCAGTCCCTTACTTTCGCAAAAGATGGCTGGGAGCCACTCTGTTTGTAACCCGCCAACCCCCCAGGATAAATACCAGGGATTGGGCCTGTTCTGCCCAAGTTAGATCGTTGTTTTCACCCATAGAAGCCCTCCCTTCTTCCAGACACGCCCTTCCCACGGTCCTCCTCCGGCCCCTCTTCTCCTCCTTCCCTTCCACCAGGATCAAACGGCAGGAAAATATAGCTCCCCATTTGCCTCACATCCCGAGCCGATGAGCATGCCACCTCCACGCAGGGTCCCTTTCCCTTCAGGCCGTAAGTTCGGCTCTCCCGTCTCTATATGAAAAATAAGGGACTCACGACCCGAAAACATATACGTGTACACATACCAAGCGGGCCAAGGAGCGAAACAAAAGCGAGAGCCATATGAGCCCCCGGGTGAGGATGCATGATTTCGAACCCCATAACCCTTTGTTTTGCGCGACATTCCTCGAGCGGTTCCCATTTTGTGAGGATCTCCCTGTGTCAAATCCACATTTGGAATGATGGGTCCCTTTCAAACTCCCCTTTTGAGTAAAATGGAAAAATATGGCGTGGCCTTTCTCCCGTGGGTGGAGCATCGTTTCGCGTAGTCCTCTTACACGATCAAAACAAACCCGCAGACACTTTGATGCCCGTTCTATTATTATTGTCTACTTGTATTAGTTTTATGTGCACACCGGCGGGCTACCCTTGGGATCCGTTCGAAGCTCTCGGTCAGATGAGATCTTCACGGCACACCTCGTTCAGGGGGCGGGAAGAGCGTTCCTGTCACATCGTCTTCTTTTGGTCAATTCGTGGAGAAAAAAAAGAACGTTCCCGGCCTTTTCTGTTGTAAGACAAATTTTGATCAATACTCGTTAGCTCTTATAACTTTTTCCGGCACCAGTCGTTCCCATTCCGGGGCAGTATCAATATGCAGGCTTCCGTGTTGAAGAACTAGACAATTCAGGCAAGTGATAAGCCGGCATGAAGGGAAGAGCAAAAGGGTCCAAAGGTCCCGGGAGGACAGGTTACGATGGGGTTGGAGAACTTGGCGGAGCTCGCCCAGTTTGCCGGATCACGACTATGACCAGGGACACCAGGACTCACTCTGACCTGCCATAGCCACCGCCAGGAATATCTTTGACAGCTCACACGTATTTCGCCCCTTTTTTTCTTGTTTCCGTATCCTTCCCTTCGGTCACCAATTCTCTTCGGTCTGTCCTGTATTCTTCATGCCTATTTGAAAAAAACATAAGTGAACAAGGGGCAGTCGGAGAAATTGGCCCATGCTGTCTGTTTTAAGCTGATGGATGGTTCAGCCAGAGACGTGTGTTTGAGTCTATTTTAAGGACCTGGACCTAAGCCACTCGTGGCCTTTTGCCCTGCTGATTCGAAGGATTCCCTAACAACCTGTGACTTGGTCAAAGCCGGGGGATCCTTCCCATTTGCGTTTTTTAAAGCCTCAGTTTTCTGGTCTCTCAACAGTGAGACGAAACAACTGATGGCAGCTGGGACCATGGCAGCGCCACCAGATGCGGAAGCTGGATACAGAAGCTGGATGCAGAAGCTGGATGCAGAAGCTGGATGCAGAAGCTCCAGCTTAGGCACATCTTGAAGGAGCCCTCAAAGCTATCCTACATATCTAAATGCAAGGTGATACGTGAACTGTCGAAAACGAAAGAGAGTATCGCCGAGCTCATGACCGTCTGTTCTGCTCGTCTCCACAGACAGATGTTACCCCGACTGAGTTTGTCCTCTCCGCGGTATACGCCCATCTTCTCCATGGAAAAGCGATATTTACATGTTCGTACATCTACGAAGACAAAGAAGAAAACATGGTTTCCAGCTGGCTACCGTCGGCCTTGGACATGGCGATATCAACACTCTAAAGTATGTCGTAGTTACCAGACGTCGTATCGTGGGACATATCATCGAGTAAACCAAACAAATCAGCTTGTAGAAATGTTAAATTCAGCCAGTCCGCAACTCAGGGTGTGGGCGATACTAGCCTCTAGAACACAAGAAGGCGTCCGGCGCTAAGGAAAGATGGGGGGAGGTTAAACTTACACATCAATAGCCAAGTTCCAAACACGCTGCCGAACCATACAAGTTGATTGTGTTCTAAAGCCCAAGGGCGTATGCCGTCTAGACAGGAGAACATGTCATGGTCATAAAGTTAAACGTGGTTAAGTTCAGAGCTAGCAGGACATCCATCGATTCCTCGGATCATGGACTCGGGCTCCGAGGAGGAGCGAAGCCCGATGCCACGAACATGGCAAAAGAAATAAGTGGCGTGGGAAAAATGCCCTTCACACCTGCCATTGTTCATTCGAAAGACGGACAAAAAAAAACAAGCTTGGTTCCTTTTCTAGTCTGTTGTGAAGATGGAATCATACACACCCAAAGCCCGCCAACCTTCCCTCCTTTAAAGACGACGCCTAACCCTATGCTGTACAAATGAATACGAAAAAAAGAATGAGAAAGCCATCCATAACCTTAAAACCCCGCTCCGGGGCCCCCCAATATTTTTTGTTTAAACTTCCCCAACCAATTTCCCGCCTACTTCTTGACAGGAAGAGGCGGCGGTAACATCTTGCCAGCCCCAGTATCAACCCTCTTGCTAGGAGGTAAGTCCGGAACCTTGAACCCCCCGTTGGAAGACGACGAGCCCCCAACCTGCGTAAACGTACCCCCCTTGAACCACCGGTCCTCATCCGCTTTCCTCTTCCTGCTAAGCTCCTCGCGTACCTTCGGATCAACCAGCTCCAACCCTTGCACGGGAGTAAACGTAAGTGACGATGCGGTTCCCGCCGTGCTCATGTTCCCGCCAATGGTGCTTCCGACGCCCGATGTGCGAAGTCCCCTTCCGCGCAAGTCGATGTTGGAACTCGCCTGGTTGAACCCGCGCAGAGACGACGACAGCCCGTTCATGGGCGTCGCGCCTCCCCAGCCCTTGTGCTTGGCGCTGAGCTTGGCCCTCGTGCGCTGGTCGATCTGCACCGCGCGGATCCTGCCGTCGTTGGACTGCCCGATCATGCCGAGGCCGGCCGTTCCCTCGCCGGTGCCGTAGCCGACTTCCTTTTCCTCCTTTCCGAACGCCATTCTGTTCTGTGCCTTGCGCAGATCCGTCATGGCCGTGGCTTCCTTTGCCTTCCTTGCTCGTCGTCCACCTCGCTTCCTCGAGGGCTTGTCGTCTGGTGCGGGGAGAGCTCGCTGGCCCTTGTTCGCGGCAGGCTCCGTCAGCTTGTCGAGCCTCTCGAGACATGCCGATTTTAGTTGCTCTCCGATGGCTCCGTTGGGGCTTTCATGTATGCGATCGACCCTGGCAGCCATCACGAGCTTGGCGGAGACGATGCGCATGGCCTGTCTCTTTAGGTCGTTGGGGATGCCCCGAATGAGAGGCGAGTGATAGATAAAACCCTGCTGCCTGATACCGACATTCGTCGCTAGACCGGGCGTAGCCTGTTTCTTGGAGCCCCAGGCGGCGATGTTGCAGGCTGGCGTCTTGGAAAGGCCCGTAAGACCGCCGGCGGCGTTTAGGAGCTGGGCAGCCGTGAGAGAACCGATGAGGGCCGTGAGATTGGGAGCGAAGATGTTCATGCGCGATTGCACGTATTCGGTGAGCGTCGTCTTCGCCTTGTCCAGGGACACGATCATCTGGCAAGCGCTCCGTACGCGGTTGAGTTCATCCTGGCTCATCTCGCGACCCTTGGTAGTCGTCGCCTCAACGGTGACAATCATGAGCGACGGCCCATCAAGGACGGACCGTAGAGAGATCTTTAGCGGATTGTCCGTAGAATTCTGTAGCTTCTTGATCCCCTCGGCGTCCATGGGCCCGTTGCCCAGGATGGCGACGACCTTGGCGTACTCGAGGGGGTTGCTGATGAGGGTTTCGAGTTCGGGGAATCGGACGGAGTAGTGATCGCGGATGAACTTGTGCACGAGGACGATCTCGCTGTCGATGTGGGTGGAGAGGCTGTTGGACTGCGTCAGGAGGTGGTATTCGGGGTGGTCCTCGACGTTTCCGATGACGGCGGTTTGTTCTTGAGAACGGCATTTTTCGATTTTCTAGAGTTGGTTCGACGCAAAGAATGTCAGGGCTATTGCTCAAATAAATGTAAACGGTGATTCTGAAGAGGTGATATGCGAAATAGAACAACAAAAAATCAGAAAGGGGACGGACTTATTGGGATTCTTACCTCGAGAACGGGCATCAGGGTATCCATCAGTGTAGCCACACTCCGTACGTCCTTCACAACCCCCAGCTTCATCTTCTCAACCTTGACCTTCGCCTCCTCAGCATCGTCCCCGAGGATCTTGGCCTCATCGACAGCATCCGTCATCTCCTCATCTTCCTCCTCCTCTTCGGCCTCGCTCATGTCGCCCATCGTCGGTTTGCCGTTCGTCGGCACGTCACCATCGACGGCGCCATCCTCCACGACCTCTTCATCGGAGCCGAAGTCCTCGAAATCCTGGAGCAGTTCGTCGGCCAGGGTCGACATGGTGGGCGAGAAATGAAATGGCTATCGCAATACTGCCGTGGAAATTACCGAGATCTGAATTATGCGACGGTCGGCGATGGACGGAAGGAAGGGCGGAGACGAGGAGAGGGAGGGTGATGGAGGCAAAATATAAAATTGCTTGGAAGTTGTTCGTTCGCGAGGCTGACTTTGGGCAGTCGCAGTTGCCTTGCAGGGGAGATGGTCCGTGCATTTATTCGCGAGCTTTTATTGGCCATCGCGACTCAAGATTGTTCACCTTGAAGCATACACGATTAATTCATAATTATTATTATCATAAACGAGCATCGCCTTGGCGCTTTTCGAGAGGCAACTTTTTCCCCCATAGACGTTAACTCGTTTAGCAAACCCGCGACATTAGAGCCTACGGGCTTTGGACCATCTAATCAAGCGCCTCCATTCGGGTTATTTAGGCCCTCTATCTGAATTCATTGACCCGAGTATACGCCAACGACCTCTTCCATCACTCCTTCGCCACGAGAACTCATCCAACAGCCTCCGCCCTTCCTTCACACCGCCATCATGGATGCCCCCCGGGGACCTCCCAAGGTCAAGAACAAGGCCGCAGCCCCCGTCCAAATCTCCGCCGAGCAGCTCCTCCGCGAAGCCGTCGACCGCCAAGAAGTCCCCATCGAAGCCCCGACCCAGCGCTTCGCCGACCTCGAAGAGCTCCACGAGTACCAGGGCCGGAAGCGCAAGGAATTCGAAGCCTACGTGCGCCGGAACCGCCTCAACATCAACAACTGGACGAGATATGCCGCCTGGGAACTCGAGCAGAAGGAATTCGCCCGCGCGCGTTCCATCTTCGAACGCGCCCTCGACGTCATGCCTAATAATGTTGCGCTGTGGATCCGGTATATCGAGTCGGAGATGAAGTCGAGGAATATCAACCATGCGAGGAATCTGCTCGATCGCGCCGTCACGATCCTTCCGCGCGTCGATAAGCTGTGGTACAAGTATGTGTACATGGAGGAGATGCTGGGGAACATCCCCGGTACGAGGCAGGTCTTCGAGAGGTGGATGAAGTGGCAGCCCGACAAGGCGGCATGGAGTGCGTTTATCAAGCTGGAGAAACGCTACGGCGAATACGACCGCGCGAGGGACATTTTCAGATCCTTTACCGTCGTTCATCCGGAGCCCGAGAATTGGATCAAGTGGGCGAGGTTCGAGGAGGAGTACGGCACCAGCGACATGGTGAGGGAGGTATTCGGAGAGTCGATAGAAGCTCTCGGCGACGACTTTTTATCCGAAAAGATCTTCCTCGCCTACGCCCGCTTCGAAGCGAAGCTCAAGGAGTACGAGCGCGCCAGAGCCATCTACAAGTACGCCCTCGATCACCTCCCCCGCTCCAAGTCCATGACCCTTCACAAAGCCTATACGACGTTCGAGAAGCAGTTCGGCGACCAGGATGGCATCGAAGACGTAATCCTATCGAAACGACGAGTCTACTACGAGAACCAAGTCAAGGAAAACTCCAAGAACTACGATGCGTGGCTCGATTACGCGCGCCTGGAGGAGACGTCGGGAGACTTTGACAGGGTGCGAGAGGTGTACGAGAGGGCGGTCGCCCAGATGCCCCCGACACAGGAGAAGCGGCACTGGCGGCGCTACATCTACCTCTGGATATTCTACGCCATCTGGGAAGAGATGGAAGCCAAGGACATCCCCCGCGCGCGCGAGATCTACCGCGTATGCCTCCAGCACATCCCCCACAAAAAGTTCACCTTTGCCAAAATCTGGCTCCTCAAAGCGCACTTCGAAATCCGCCAGGGCGACCTCACAGCCGCGCGCAAGACCCTCGGCCAAGCCATCGGGATGTGTCCCAAGGACCGGCTCTTCAGGGGCTACATCGACCTCGAGCTCAAGCTCTTCGAGTTCGTGCGGTGCCGCACGCTGTACGAGAAGCACGTCGAGTGGAACCCGGCCAACTGCCAGACGTGGATCAAGTTCGCCGAGCTGGAGCGCGGGCTGGACGATTTGGATCGCACAAGGGCTATTTTCGAACTTGCTATCGGGCAGCAGGTGCTGGATATGCCGGAGCTGCTTTGGAAGGCGTATATTGATTTTGAGGAGGAGGAAGGGGAGTATGAGCGTGCGAGGGAGCTGTATGAGAGGTTGCTGGAGAAGACGGATCACGTCAAGGTGTGGATCAGCTTCGCGCACTTCGAGATCAACATCCCCGAGGAAGAAGAAGCCGAAGAGGAGGAAGACGAAGAGCGCCCCGTCAGCGACGAAGCCAAGGCCCGCGCACGTAAGGTCTTCGAGCGCGCACACACCGCCATGAAAGACAGGGACCTCAAAGAAGAGCGCGTGACGCTCCTGAACGCGTGGCTGTCGTTCGAGCGCATCCACGGGTCCGAGGAGGACGTCGAGGCCGTGCAGAGGCAGATGCCGCGCAGGGTGAAGCGGAGGAGGAAGCTCGAGGACGACACGTGGGAGGAGTACGTGGATTACGTGTTTCCGGCGGATGATCGCCAGCTTAAGAGTCTTTCGAGTGTTATGGCGTTGGCGGCGAAGTGGAAGGAGAGCGGAGGCACGGGGTTATAATGGGGAAGCGGGCAGGACGGGCTCTTCTTGGGCTCTTTCCATCGACCTTGTATTAACCCTTTTTGTGTCGAGTATTCGGGACATTTCTACATAGGCAGTGTGCCCCTGCAAAAGGGGGGTGGGGGGAAGAAGAAAATGATGACTCTGAGTTCGTCAATGTAAGGCGAGTAATCTGAATTGTTAGTCCCCAGCCTTCCCAGGTGAAACGGGGGTTGAGAGTTCGTGATCGTAGACTTCAGGGGCCGCCCTACAGGTTCTGGACGACGGTGGTTGATCGACGCAGTGCAGCGGCAATGCAGGACAGGCGGGTCCTCTGCTGTTGGAGGGACAGGTGTGGGGGGGACCACACAAAGGGCTCAGGATAAGGCCATTGTGTGAGCACAATGCTTCGAATCAGTCGGTCATAGTCTGCCTGGCCCTGACTTGTATCTCAGAGCAATGATAAATTTCGTCTTTGGCGAACTTCGAGACACTCCTTGAGACCCTAACTACGCTACAAGTTGCTGTAGATTGCCGACGGCCAGTCTGTCCCCGCCCTCTGTCGAGTAGCCTTTGGCGCTTTGCGTTCCACAGCGAATACGGAAGATGTTACGAAAAATAATTGATCAAGGCGAGACCCATCAGCCGGCCTTCGTCTTCTGTGAACTGAGCTGGAGGCAAGACACTAATAATGCTGCGGTCCCAGCTAGCCACGCAGCAATAGTAAATGCTGCCCCGACATCCTTACCAACCAATGAATAAACAATTTCCAACACTTCCACTTGCAAGAAAAATCAACAGGCTAACCCAAGCAACAGCAAAAAGGTCAAGGTCTTCGACGATATGTATCCCCCAAACCAATGCCCGTGTTTTGATATTGATATCTGAACTCACTCTTGAAGCTTCTTAGGAAACAGCTGTATCCAACCATCGTCAAGGTAAGCATGCCCTGGTTCAAGCATGTGGATGACGAAAGCCTCGTCCATGCGGAAGTAGCTAATCATTTTAGGACAGGGATGGTAGTGCCAGTTCTTCTTCGTCGTGACTTCGTCCTCGGGAGGGAGGGACGGCTGAATGCCGTAGGGACGAACTTCTTGTCGAATAGGCATGAGTGTAAACTGGCAATAAAATGGTCAGGACGAACGTTCTTTACATTTCCGTGATCGGGATTTCTCAATGACTTACCGAGACAAAGTCTGCTCGTTTAGCCGCAAAGAAGTGTACACACCATCGAGACACCAGTGAATCTAAGAAGGTAAGGGTCCGAGGGGAGATATCCATGACTCCTTGGACCTTATCTCCCAGTATGCGTCATGGATACGCTGGAAAAGGTACTGATCGTTTGCCAAGTCTGTCATGTCGATCTGGCGGAAGGACTTCGATTTCCTTGTGCTGAAGCATAAGAGGAGATATCGCCTATTCTTGCTTCCCCTGATTGGATTCTGTCGAAGTCAGTTGACCGTCCGTAGTTACCAGCGATGTTTGTCTCCTTGGGGTGTTGTGAGGATTCATCGAGTTACTTGGCGTGCTTAGGTTTGCGCGTGTATGTGCCAGAGCCGGACGTCGAGGCTCATCAGGCGTCAGTAGTGCGGAGGACTGTGACTCAGTTTGCGGAGTCATGGTTGCCGATTTCCTTCTTTCCTTCTTTCACCTCCTCAAGAGTGTGGAGTGACAGTTCAGAGCTCTCCGACCCAACCGAACCGCTTTCATCGGACACTTCCTTGCCGTCTTCGGTGCCTGCGGCAGAGTACATCTCTCTATGCTGATTCTTGCCGTCTCTGTTCTGCGACTCTAGCCACGCGTTGACGTTGACTCCGTGTCGCTTTTTCTACTCCTAGCCCTAGTTTCCGTGTCCCGGGGATCTCGTCACGGTCTCGTCACGGTCTCATCTCAGCACTCTAGCCATTTCGGCTGCTGTTCGGCGGGCAGACCTCCGAGCAAAATGTGCGGATTGACGTTGTACGTCATTGGACGCTTCACCCTCCAGGTTCTGGCCGTACCTTTTCAGGAAGCGGGCGAAGTTCCTCTGAAATCTGTCGGGTCCAACTTTTGAGATAGCTCTTGGGTACAAAAAGTATCAACTCATCGTCATTCAGGAGCAAATGAACCAACTCGGAAACAGCGTCTGAAAAGAGTCCACCTCGGGATGATTGGGATGACGGAAGTGATTCTGCAGAAAGGACGCTCTCAATGTCGCTTTGATCACCAACCGAGCTCCTGGCATCGTCCTCAACCGTGCAGTCCAAATTTTGGAACGTGCCTGAGTTGTTACAGTTTTGCGCTTCCAGGAGTCTCGCTATAGTCGAATATCCATTCTGGGTTGCGTACCACAATGGTGACTTGTCGTAATGGTCTCTTGAGTCCACTTGGGCTTTGCCTGTATCAAGCAGCAACTTGACGATGGGGGGGGGGGGGGGGGGGGGCTCGCCTCACTTTTCGGGAGTATGTCACCGGGGAGATCTGTCTCGTTGTACAAGAGTAAGAGTAGCCCTTAGTTTTTCATCCGTACTGCAGAACTGCAGAACTGCAGAAGCCGCCCTGCGTGTTTCTGCATTTTATCCCGTGTCACGTATCCGGCTCACTTCCAGGCTGGACGAGTCTAAGCCATCATTTGACCGCCGACGGAGTGGGATTACTATCAGCATCCCTGCCCAGTCTGGCCACGAGTAATGATAGAGTAATAATTGTAGAGATGAGGTTGGTGATTTTCTCTCCAGGTTCTCATTGACATGGCAGCGGCCGCTGGCATGTTGGCACTATGGCTCCCCCAACTCCGCCATTCCTAAATCGCCATCTCATGCCACCTAACGAGCGGTTTTCGACATCTGAAGTTCCTCTTGGAGACGTTTACGCTTCAAGAACAGATTCAAGAACAGATGACGGAAATCAAAACCGTAGGTACCCAACCTAATTTATTCCCTTTCCTTAAAAACGTTCTTGGACACTGGTGTTTCTTTTCCTACTTTACCTCCGGATTTGAAGTTGTTTTTTCTGCGGGTAGATTCGAATCCCAGATATATTGCATCATGACCATTCCCTCCCCGCCACTGTCTCCCCGCCACTGTCTCCCCCCGATTCATCCTTAGACAGGACGAAAAAGGGAGTGTCGGTGACCAGGAAAGGGGAAGAGGAGCAGGAAGAAGGAAATAAAAACTAAAGCCAGCCTTGTTCCACTCTCCTGACAACCAAACGTTATATAGGAACCATACATAAACAGCCAGAGCCCAGACGTAAAGCGTATACCCATCTCGTCTCGCAGTTAAGCAGCACAAAAAGGAATGAAAGAGCAAAAGCGAAACCAAGAAATCCAGCCAAGTTTTGAGTAGAATAGTTGCCTCCCCCAGCATTCATGATATATACCTTGAATAAAACAGAAGAGAGCGTGTCTTGTGCTTGTGTTTTCCCTCAGATTACCTCCCGGACCGAACAACCTTAAAAGAACAGGAGGTGTAACGGGGGGTTTTGCTTCGCTTAGTGGCGACGATCTATTGTATATGAATCAGCGAGTTGATCTTGAATGAATAGCTTCTTCTCATTTTGAAGCTTGGAAGTTGTGCTTTTCGGGGTGAGAAAGGGGTAAAAAGCGTGAAACGAATGAAAAAACGAAGAAAGCAGAAACCAAACGCCCAACTATGAGCCCAGGCTAAACCGAAGGGAGATAGAAACATAACCGTGTCCTTCCTGTATATCCCAAGAGAAACAACACGTAACCCTGCATCTAAAGTCCAATATGCGCCGAATCCATATGCCCATCTATCCAAATCCCAACATTTATCCGTGTTCCATATCCTGTAATAGTCGTAATTCATGAAGAAAGAAAGTAATGTGGCAAGGGGAAGTAAGGGAAAGTAGTGAAAAAAAAAGACATAAACGGCGTGTAGTAGAACAATGGGTGTTTAAGGAGAGAAAAGAAACAAAAAACGGCACACGGCGTGACCCTGCACCACGGGAAGGCTGCCAGCTCATCTCGCAGCGAGGAGAAGGGGAAGTTGGCGAAGAGGCTCGAAGGTCGCCGAGGAGGAGGTTGGCGTTATGCGCGAGAGAACACCAACGCGAAATAGTATCGAGGGCGGGGGCCTGGCGCGAGGGATTCCACGGATCTTCGTGTCGGTTTAAAAGAGGAGAAGGGCAACATCATCTTTCCCCTTCCTCTTCCGCTTCTTTGGGGAGGGGAGCTCGCCTTAGATGCGAGAACTTCTAGACCCTGAAGCCAGGGGTAGTCCGATATGATGCATACGGCCTCCCGTCATAGCAGTGACGAGATCCCACAATCTCTCTTCGAAAAGACTCAGGCGGAGGACGAGACGACGGCAACGACCAGTACTCCTCAACGAGGTCCCGCCGCGAGCTCGCGCTAGAAGACCGTCTCCTCTCCTCCGCCCTCCTCTCCCGACGAACCCTCTTCTCCTTCTTAAACTCCCTACACTCCCTCGAACTCTCCCTCGCCTCCCTCAACTCCTTCAGCGCCCCGTGCACACCGACGGCCGCCACACCAATCCTCGCCGCATTCTTAAGCATGGCGCCCCGGTCCCCCCGCTGCTCCTCTCGCTGCTCCTCTCGCTGCGGTTTTGCCTTCCGCCTCCCCATGTTTTGGTACACGCCGTGTGCCGCGTGAATGGTAGCAATGGCCGCAAGGCCCGACGTAACGAATCTCTTACCTCTCAGCTTCTTAGCGCGACGCTCGTCGTCCGACGAGTCGCCCAAGTCCGTGCCGGAGCCGGCGTCCGACCTAGAGTCTTTTCCGCGTCGCGAGCGATGGCGGTCGTCGTCGCGCTCGTCGTCGTCTTCGTATCCGCGGCGCGACGAGTGCCTGTCATCGTCCCTATCCCTATCCCTACGTGAGGATCGACGGCGATCTTCCTCATACTCGTCGTCATCGTAGTCATCGTCGTGATAGCGCCTATGGTGCCGCGAGCTTCGCGAGCCGTCATCCCTCCTAGAGTCGGCATCGGGGTCATTTCCGAAGCCCAGCTTCGCAAGGCCATGGCGAGCCTGGTCCACGATGCTTCGGCTTCGGCTCCGGTTCCGGCTGCGACTACCGCCCCGACTATCATCGCGGCCCCTGCTCTCATCCCTCTTATCGGCGAGCTTCTTCGCGCCGAGGGCCGCCAGACCCGCCGAAGCGAGCGCTGCGAGACCGGCATTAGCGCTCCCGCCGACGCCGCCGCTCTCCGAACGAGACCTCATCCGCGACCGAGAACGGCTGCGGCCGGTAACCTCGTCCTCCTCAATGTTCTTCTTGGAGCCGTGGACGAGGCGGTTACCGAGGAGGCCGCCGATGACGGATTCGACGATATCCCTCTTGTTATGCTTATCGTCATCGTCCTGCGCACCGCCGATGGCACCAGCACCAATAGCAGCCGTCACAACACGCTTAGCTTTTTCGCCCTGCCAGCTGCCCGGCTCCTTCGCAATGCGGAAAGCCTCCGTGGCGCCAGCAAGCAGCGAGGCCATGGCGGCCTTTTGAATCTTGGACATGCTGTGGGCGCGGGAGCGAGTGGACCTGGCGCTATCGCGCGAGCTGCTCCGGCCGCGGTGGCTCCTCTCGTCGCCGCCGCGATCGCGATGCTTTTCGTCCTTCTCGCCCGTGAGGGCACGCATGGCGGCGCCGAGACTGGTGACGCCGAGGGCGTTCTCGAGGAAACTCTTGTGGCCCTTCTTGGCGAGCGGGTCGTCGTCCGAGTCGGAGTAGTAATGCTCGTGAACCCTCCCATCCCGACCCCGATGAACGACGTGCGAGCTCTCATGGCGCTTCACCTTGGCAGCATGTTTGTTATACAGCTCGGCACCCTGATACCCCGCCACAGCCCCCGCAGCCCCCAACGCAGCCGAATGCAAATAATTCCTATGAATCTCCTCCTCCTCCTTCGCAGCCGCCGTCCTCCGATCATAAATCTCCTTCCCACCCAACGCCAAGGCCGCCCCCGCAACAGCAGCGATGATCTTCTCCTGACGCCCCAACACGCGCCGACGTCGCTTCTCCTCGGCCTCGTAATACGCATCAGCGTACCCGGCCTTGTGACTGCCACCGCCGCCGCGGGACCTGCGACGATCGCGCTCGTAGTAAGCGTCGTCGTAGTAGTACCCCGGTTCGGCGGAGCGGGCGCGGCGCGGATCGGCGTAGGAGGCGCGTTCGACGGCGAGTTGGGCGTCGTGGTGGGGGACTAGCTCGCGCGAGGTCGAGGGGTAGCCTTTTGCGTAGGAGGACTCGCGGACGTCGCGGGGGTCGGCGTAGCGCTGGCGGCGGTCGCGGTCGCGGTCATCGTGTCGGTCGCGGTCGTCGTAGCGGGGGCGGGGTGAGTCGTAGGGGTCGTATTGCGACATGGCCGGAATGGAAAGTCTGTGTGGGTTTGAAAACAAAATTACAAAAATAAAATTAGAGTTTCGACGGCCCCTCGATGGTTGACGGGTTTGGCGTCGATGGGCTTGACGATCGAAAAGTCTGTTTCCTAAGAAAGAGTTGAGAGACTCGGGAGGGGTTAGTTCATTTGGTTCGAGTTTGGCAGTTTGGCCAGTCTGGATGATTGCGGGGCCCGTGGCGTCACTCTGTTGGGTTCAGTGTGGTTTGGCGTTCCATAGAAGTTGATTGTTCACAGAGGGGCGAGAGGGGGGGGGGCGAACCAGCGGACCAATGCCGGCGCACACGGGTGTCAGTTGATGGGTCATGTACGTACGTATGATATGTATGATATGTGTGATATGGAGCTGGCAACGGGATATTATCCCTCAGCAATATCTGACTGGACAATCCAACCAGAGACAATGGGAGGCCCTTAAGAGGACAGACGATGAGGGAGGGACTCGTGAGGGACTCGTGAAGAGGAAGGTGCTGATTCTCAAGTCAATGATTGATCTGGTGACAGCTGATGTCAACTGAGCTCACATCAACGAGGATATCCTCAATCTGAGAGGAGAAGAGGGACTCGGTTCTCGAAGGGCGACAGATTTGGGAAGTATTTGCTAGCACATCAACAGAACTTGTGGTTCCCTTGAAGACTTGAAGAATGATTTCGGGATCGTATTTTGTCTCTTTGTTTCTTTGTTTGTTTTCTCATTCACCAAGTTGAGGTTATACGAGAAGGAATTTCGAGGCGGCCTGTTGAGTATTAAAAGCATCCCAACAGCTAACGCCTTTCCTGCATTCCTTGCTTTGCCCTGAGTAACGGGGCGGGCAACTACATCAAAGCTGCATCCTTGAAAATAGTACATGTATTACGCTGATTCCGTTCCCTGGCACCTGGGCTTGGAGGCGAGATGCATCGACCACGCCCAGGTGGGAGGGAAACCTCTCGAGCAGGTACGAAGTAGAACGAATCGGAGCCAAAGAAAATCCCAGCGAGCTACAACACGCTGGTCGCCTTGCCCTTTGGTTTCCCCCCTTCCGCCTCCGCTCGGCCAAGTCGATATCGGCTGACCGACGCATTGGTGATTCCTAATCGTGATACTGCTACGACCGAAGCACGGCAGGAGAATGTGTCCCTGTCGCCCTGCCCTACGAGGAGCAATCGGAAACAAAAGAGCCAACAAGGTCTTCTGTAGGGTGTGTACCTGTTAGAATTCCTATTCCTCCCAACGGCTGGCACTGCCATACCCACACTCGTGCCAAGAGAGAGATCAACGGAAAGCCAATGCCCATGTGCTCTCGAATCGAGGTGGCTCTGGCTCCAGCTCGGTCTCTCCATTCGTCGACTACGGAGTACGGAGTACGCTCCAAAAAGCAGGGCTGCACCGGAATGCTGCGACTTTGTGCGATCGTCAGTCATCTCTATCCCCCTCCCTCCATCCTTGAGGCCCCCGACAGTGCCCCTGCCCGCCTCACTTTTTACTTTGTCCTACAGTTACCCGGGCTTATTTATTTGTTCCCGGTTATGCACAAGAAAAGCCTAGTTCTCCTCGGCAGGCTCTCTCCGTCCGAAGGCAGTTGGATGCTTCCGATTTTGCGAAGTAGATAATATGTCGATGAGGAACGACGCGTCACTAGGTAACCTTTTTCCGAACTTGCTTGTAGTTTTCGTATGAGCCTCCCCTCACACCAACCTGATCTCTTTCGGGTCTTTCGGGTGGAGAGGGGAAAAGGACGTGTATATGCATAGAATCTTCCGGATCTCGGAGGATTGATTGTATCAAAGGAGCACTCGAGATTCTCACTGCGTCACAATTCTTCTCGCATTACCCAATGTATACCCCAGTCGAGCGAACCCAAAGACACCAGGGCTCGACGACCGAGAGAATGGAACATGATGGGCTGCCTGGCATGGATGATGGCATGCATTTTGTTGGAGCTTGGGGGATCAAGGGATCAAGGACGGAAGGCGGGGCAAGATGAGGCCCAAGTTGAGTTGCCCTGTCCCATGATGTCATCGAGCTTTGCCCCTCTCCTCTCCTCTCTTCTCCTCTCTTGTCCTCTCTTGTCCTCTCTGCTCCTTCAACCTCCTCTCTAGACTCTCTCAGTCAGGCGCCTGGGCTGAGCTTGGCATCACAGACTTCACTCATGTTTTGGCTCTCACTAAAGTTCATCAATATTCTTTTTTATTTCTGAAGAGAGGGGATAACAGGTGAAAAAAACAACCAGCCAAAACGTCAATTAATGCACCCCCCCAACACCCTAATTTTATATTTTTGTTTCTTGATTACTTCACCTCGAGAGAGAGAAGAAAAGAGAAGAAGACGAGGTGTGCAAACCGAAAAACTTATTTTTCTTTTCCATGCCCTGCTACTCATACATTTGCAGAAGAGAGATTTCTTCAAAGGGGGTTTTTGATAAAAGATAAAAAAAGAAGAGCGGAAAAGAAGAAGAAAAAAACGGATGATGAAAATGCAGAACAAGAGGCAATAATGGGCAAAGAAGGGAGACCAGATAATAGAGTAGAAAACGAAAACGAGAAAGCAAACAAAGCCCCCTCCCCCTACGC
This sequence comes from Scedosporium dehoogii, assembly GCA_002812735.1. Taxonomy (NCBI): domain Eukaryota; kingdom Fungi; phylum Ascomycota; class Sordariomycetes; order Microascales; family Microascaceae; genus Scedosporium; species Scedosporium dehoogii. Next base: position 70,673 of record PGIR01000188.1, read on the forward strand.
CGTTATTTAGGCCGGATTTTTATTTTTCAAAGTGCGCTCTGCTCTTGTTCAGAGAAAAGCGGAAAAAAAAAAGTGAACATAAAAAAGAACAAGACAAAAAACAAAAGTCTAAGATTCCTGGCCATTTCCCCTTCCACTTCCTTGCCTTGCCTCCTTTCCCTAGCCCTTCCCTCCCTGAAATGCCGTCGCGTTGGAAATAGGAATCGGAACTTTTCTTTTTCCATTGCCTCGCTATGCAAACTGTAAGGAAAGTAAGTTTGTGAGTCTCGACCTGCGTCCGTCTCTACCCATGAGACAACGCTTCGATTCGCCGTGGTCGAAGTCCGGTCGAGGAGTCGGGCGGCCGGCCGGAATAGACGTGTAAACAAAAGACTCGAACAAGTATCGTCCCCTAAAACAACATGTGCGTAGGGCCGATCCAATCCGACAAGAGAACCGGTCGGTCGAGCCGTTCGGAGACTGATGAGGCGCCGAAAAGTGAAACGGCACCATTGTCATCTCTGATGACCAACACGCCCGGATCAGTGAGCATATAAAAAAAGACATTTCTGACCAGACGCCCCCTCCCCTTCCTCCCTTGGGCGTCTTTGCGCCGAGAAACGCCAGAAGGCATCTTTTTTTTGGGGTGTTTTAAGTTTTTTTTTTTCGTCTCCTCTTGGTAATCGCCCCTAATGGTAAGGGACCGCGAGGGACTGCCTTTCCTTCGCCAATGGAATTCGGAATGTCGAGGCTTTGGCGCGTCATGATCACATCGCTTCCCGATAAAACAATCAACGCCGTAAACTCGGGCGCGAGCATCGAGAAATGGGGACTAGTCCTTATCCTCGAGCCGCGGCTCCTCTGCGAGAGAAGACAGAACGCCGGCTGGCGTTGCAGGTCCAAGACCGAACGTAAACCGAACGGGGAAAAGACGAGATCCGAGGAAACGATTGACCGTAACAAGGCTTTGGCCCGAATAGACATTCACACACCTGCTGCCATTGTGGCCCCCCCTCCCCGTTCCCAGTCAGGTCAACAGACTGAGAACAGATAGGACAGGCCGCCCCCACAACCATCACGTTTGAATACCATCCGTGGGTGCGCGGGTGGGGTGCTTGTTGTTTGCAATAACCCATGAAACTGCCGTCTCTGGTGCAAAAGAACAACCGAGTGGCAGACACCTGCGGCTGTTCCCTCTCTCTCCCCTCCCCTCCAGGTGGACAAGGTTTCCACTCGTCATATGCGAAAAAACTCTCGAGAAAGTTGGGACCTTTGGCAGGGGCTGGGGATAAAGCCTCTGCTCTGCGGGGAGGAGTGTTGGAAGACGAGTGAGTGAATAAGGAATATTTGCCTGCATATATCTTCGTGGCAAGGCATGAAATTCCAATCATTTCATGTTCGTAAAAGCCTGACTGACGCTCAAAAAGAAAAGAAAAAAAATAAAACAAGACAGCTTTGCAACTGCAACCGAAGCGGGTTAAAAAGGGGGGAGAGGCAAAGGGAGAGCGTAAAAAAAGAAGAAGATGAAACTTTTGTTGCGACCCCGACGACTGCTATGCATTCGGGTATTATCATCATCCAGGGCGATTAATCTTATAGGGTTGTGTGTGTTTTCAAGGGTTGATACCGAAGACCGGATATCGAAAGTATCGCCCGCCTCGCTGGTGAGCACAATATTCTCGCAAATAGGGATAAAGCTGGCCGGCTCACTGTCTCCAGGCCAGGTCCTGTGATCAACGCTGGTAATTTTGTTGTTTTTTTTTTTTCTTCCTTCAAAATTCAAAGACTCCAACACGTTTCGCCATCCACCTTCTCCACCAGCCGACCGAGATGAAAAGAATTCACCCTCGGTCTAGGACGATTCTTGGACGGCAACCTCTCCGTTGACCGCGTTGGCAATGACCTCAGGCTTCGCCTCTTCTTCAGACTTGTCGCTGGTCGCCTTCTCGGCGTCGGCAAACGTGCTGTCTCCGGTGGCAGTTCGAGGAGAAAACTCCGGCACAGTGGGCTTCAAAACGGTATCCCGGGCGGCCCCGGCTCCTTGTCCTTGCGCATAGCCATTGACGTATCCGTGGCTACGCTCGCCTCCGTTGACATTGTTGGCAAACCGGCTGTCCGCCTGGCCGTCGTTGTAGCTACCGTAGTAGTTGGGGCCGGTATTGGCGGGCCCATTGGGATGGAAACCAGCTCCGGGAGCGACGTTGTGGTGAACGGGGTACTGCTGGCCCGGGTAAAAGTAGTTGGTGGGGCCATCATTTTGGGCTGCCTCGTCCCTCTCAGCCATGGGAAGAACCCAGTGCGCAGGGTCATTCACGGTTCGGAGTCGCTCCGTGCCATCGTCGGCGCTGACGACGAGCTCGACATCCCTCGAGACGATACAGGCCTGGCGAACATACTGCATAGGCTCTGCAATGCCTTGGAGGAGACTGCTAACACGGTTGAAGCCGGCCACGAGAGCAAGTGGCACGAAACCCTGGGAATCCATGTTCTTTCGGAGGTAGATATCGCGGCAGAGGTTCTGAATGGAGAAATACCAGCTGAGCTGGGTCGACAGCGCAGAGACCAAGAATGGGTCTAAGAAGTAAGCCGGCGAAGGCGCTTGGGCGTAGCCCATGGCAGATCCACCGTGGAACGAGTGATCGCCGTAGTTCATTACGGCTCCTTGGGGGTGCCTGTTAGGTCCATTGTTGTTGGACGTCGCACGAGACGAACCCGAGCCGCCACGACCGCCGCGGCCTCCACCTCGCGAAGATCCAGGTCCAAACGACTGCGTGAACTGGTTCTGGCGGATGGGAGGACTGTAATGGTTCTGACGAGGAGCACCGTTGGATGGGTGGTAGCCGGCGTTGAAGGAGCCGTGCTGGGAGTTGATTTGGGAAGTAGAGCTGTGGTAGTTACCTCGGCCTCGGGGGCCTCCTCGAGTTCGCTCACCGCGAGTCTCTTGCTTATCGCGACCATGTTCCTGTTTCTAGATGTCAGATATAATACCAAAAAATGTGGAGATGATGGGAATTGATGCTGGCAGCAAAAATCAAAAAGGACAGAGAGGGGAGAAAAAGAAAAGTAGGTCGGTGACTAGCCCATCTACCTAGGCAAGGGAGTCGGGATCGGGATGGGAGGGGACAGAGCCTTACATTCGGTGACGAATCCTTGGATTTGTTAGCTCCGGGGACGGAATGCTTTCGCTGCTCACGGGCATTGGGCGTGTCAACCGATCCACGCTTAGTTGACATAGGAGGCACAGAGCTTCCTCGGGGATGGGCGGGACCGTCCCGGCCAGCATCACGGCTCTCTCCGTTGTTAGCCTTGGTCGAGCTTGTCGAAGAAGGGCTGGTGCCCTTCTCGTTGCTGTCCTTGACGGGGTTGGCAGCATGGCTACCTCCTCGTGTTGTGCCTTCACGGCCACCTCGGGCACCACCCCTGGGCCTCGTTGACTTATGCTGAGGAAGAGGAGTCTGGAAGTTCACAGTGGGCACAAAGTCCATCTTAACCCAGTCTTTTTTGCCCACCTGCTTTCCTTTGAGGGCTCCTTGATCTTCCACAACAGGCTTCTCCACCTTTTCGACAACAATCTTATCAGTTGACTTTCGCTTTTCCTCCTTGGTAACTGTGTCAGGAGTGGGCCAGGATGCAGCATCATCACTGGGGGCGGGATCAGCTCGGCGGGCCTCAGTCTTATTGTGGTGGGTGCTGTTCTTCCTTGAGCTGTCATTGTCACCTGCTCTCTTTTGGTGGTTGGCGCTGACAGTCGGTGAATCATTGCTGAACTTGGAACTGCTGCTCGCGGCAGTCTGAGCACCATTGCCCTTGCGGACATTCGATTGGGGTGCAGTAGTGGAAGGAGTGGCAGCAGTTGCCGGCTTCGCTGTCTGGTCACCACTGCTCTGCTGAACCTTTGCTAGCTGGGCATCACGTCTTTGGTGCCAAGGGTTAACAGTGGGAATGGGAGCTTCAAAAAGCTCAGGCTTAGGAGGAGCCTCTTTGACGCTTTCAGCAGCCTCCGAACCTTTGTCGGTGTTGTCGGCGCCATTTGTGGAGGCCTTGGGCTTCCTCTCTCTCCTATTCCTCTTGTTCTCGGCGCCGGAGGAGGCCGGGCGCGACTGATGGGATCGGCGATGAGGGCCACCCTGAGGCCTGCCTCCCTTTACGCTTCGCTGAGCGGAGAACTCTGAGCTCGTATCGTCATCTCGTCTGGATTCGCCGGACGAAGTGCCCAACGATGGGGCAGAGTCGTTTTGCGTCGTGCAGCTAGCATCGGAAACGCTCGGAGCCTTCGCGGCAGGGATGTTGTTCAATTCCGTATCCTGGGTGGTGGACTGGAAGCTGTCGGAACGGGGTTCGCTCGACAGAGTAGCAGACAGGGCTGCGTCATTCGCTGAAGCGTTCTTGGGAGGATCCTGGGGTCCCGTGGACGGGGAACCAGGAATGGCAGGAGTTAGAGGAGTGGGCGGTGTCGATGTCGACGTCGCCTTTTGTCCCTTCGCAGCTTGGGCGTAAGAGAATGGCACGGTTGCGGTCGGCATCTTGGATGTCGGCACTTCGGGTAAGAGCGTCATAGAAGGGGGGGCTTGTGTTGGGTCGGTAAGAGTTTTTTTTCGCGGCAAGTGTTTGCGAAATTACCAAATATGCTATGCGATGAGTACCCAACGACCTGGAAGGCGTTGGATGAAGGAGAGAGTTTGGGCGCGAAGAATCCGCAGTCCACTCCCCGTGATCCCCTCTGAGAGGTTGTCCGGAGAGGTGCTTGGAACCTCCCCGCACTCCGTCAACGGATTGGGGAAAGACCAATCGGCAGGACGGCTATTGCAAGCCCTCGTTCTCTGCTGGGTTATTAGACTGTCGTATGCGGATGGTTTCGACGATGGGTGACGGTGGTCTGTTCCGGATACGACGAGAAAAGACGGTTTGGGTTGGTCGAGCGGGTGACGGAGAAAGAGAGTCGAGGGGAGGAGAAAAACCGATACAGAGGGGCTTAAACAAAGAGAAGCCCACGACTCAGAAAATGGCGGGAGGTTAAGATCTGTTACGATCTATTGATAAAGAGCCTCGCTGAATCTGGTCGACAGGCGGTGGTTAAAAAAGAAAAGAAAAAAGGGTCGCTTGAAAGTGTGTGATGGGGAGTAAGTAGAAAAATTGAGTGTGGTTCTGTTTGGGAGAAACACGAAGGTGTGGAAGAGGAGAGGGCAGAACAAAAAAAAAAAAAAAAAAAATTATGAACGATATTCGGCTGATGGGGAAGGAGGAGACACTAGCACGGAGTACTAGTCAACCCTCGCAGAGAAAGGGAAATTTTGGTGTACCTTGGCTACCACCACAGCCGATAGCTCCGGATTTCTGTGTGGTCCGAGAAATCAACAGTCGCAGCAGAGGGCAACAACTGAAGGTGCTCGGTGTCGGCAGGGCGATTAAACGATTCCTGCGGGGGAAAGAGTTTCGTTCCTTAGGAATTGGGTCGAAATATTGTTTAAAAGGTGTACGAAGTATGAAGTGAAGAGAGAGAGAATAAGAGAAAAGAAAGTTGACTGAAATTTAGTTGGAGGGATGGTACTGGGTGAGGTACAAAGGTAGGGCGTGAAGAATTAGGCTGGCGGAAAGAAGTGGGAGACCAGTGTTGTGCCAGCAGTATCTAGTACATCGGCGATGTAGGTGATGGATGGGATGGACTGGATAATGGGATGGGGCACTGGAGCAAAAGGCAGTTCAATTGATTAGTCATTAGTGCAATGTCAAAGTCGAAGTACTACTATGATTGTCCACCAGAACTTCGACAACACTGGAGAATCTGCTTAGTAGCACCTGCTCAAACAATTGTGGTCTTGTATGGGGACATTGGGTACATGAATACAAGAATACAAGAATAATACATGAGAATGCTGAAGGGGAAAGAGAAACGCACTGGTGGAACAGAGTTGAGTGTTCAACAGCCTGGCTGGCAATAAGAGGATACACAACACCAAAATGGTTCAAGGGAAGATCAATGATTTGTCTGAAGCAAAATTGGTGTTGATCCATCTTACTTGGCAATCACCATCATTAGCCACACCACATCACTTTAATTCAAACCATTCCGGAAAACGTGTTTGCTGTCCGTGTCAATAAACTTGGAGACTTGGATTGATGCACTATGATATGAATGCCACGTCCAAGACCATGGCTGGAAGGGTGTTGCCTAGTTATTGCTCACAAAAGTAAGGGCCCCAAACTGAAAGACGAAACCAGGCGAGTCCGATGGGGAGCAGGAACATCAATAGGGCATTTATGCCGGTTTCTGAAAGCCCGAAAAGCTTGGGTACCCCATGTACCTCGGCCATCGACTTCCTTCGTAGTATTATTCCACAATTGGCGAAAATTCGTTGCTCTTTCCCTCTGAAAATACCCCCCAAGGATCACAAGAGGATCATTGATCCTCCATCCAAGCCATTGCTGGGTTGCCTCGTGGGAAGCGTTGATCACAGTTGGAAGTCGCAACGAACGAGCTCGACCATTGTACTTCATCCTTCGCAGTTGATCTCCGCGGGGAAGGCGCCGTCCTGGGACGTATTACTACGAGGTAGTAGTAACCCTTGCCGGCTACAATTGTATGAAGGTTTGGGGATCCGTGGATTTTCATGTGTCCGTGGCGAGTAGGAAGTAACGAACAGGGTGGCATAGAAAACGCGGCGTTAGTGTGTCATAGCAGTCCGAAGTCTTCGCGCAGCCTCATCAGGCGACAGTCTCTATTAGTGGACATTCTCCCCCTTCTGCATCGAGACCTTCGAGAAAAAAAAATATCAATACCTGTACACCCATTGGTGCAATGATGCCTGGCGCAGTCCTCCTCCAAAATGGAATCAAAATGGAATATCCGTATGCTACAATGCCAAGTATGACATCAAAGGATGAGGCTTTACTTCGTACTCCTCTCCTGGTACCTCGCCTCGGCAAATGCCAGCTCGTACTAGCTTGCGCCTGGCTGAGCTCTATCACTGGTCAAGAAGTTGAAAAAGGAATGTCGCCTCGTGCTTGAGCAAAGTCGCACACGCCTTGACGACTCGAATCCTTTTTAACCACGATGACACACAAGACGACATCAGAGGACACTTGGCTACGAAGTAGAACAAGCTTCGTGGCGTACTAATAAGAAGAGTGTGCGCGCACGTACGCGCTTCGCCGAGCTTCGATCTCCTAGACTATTTACGCGATGACTTGGAAGCTCAAGGATGTTCGAAGCTTGTGAACCCAGCCCTAATCAAGATAGCTGGCTGGCTGTTTGAACACATCCGTGACGAACCGTGGATGGTTGGTCTTATGATTGGCGAGCATCTCTGGGGCTTGCATCGCCTTTTCTGTCACTGATTTGACCCTGCCCTGGCCTGGACGGGAGTGAGTGGGAAACGGACAATGGACGGACTCAAACTGTGGGTGACAGTCCATTGCACTGATCGAAATTAGACCCTGTTTTACGTGAGCCAATTCAAAGCAAGTCCAGAGTCCAGACCCATTTGCCCCATCTCCCGCTTCTGCTTGTGCCCGCGCCGGTAACCACACCAATCAATCCAATGAAGGCCGTAAAATAGTCGCCTGAGCTTGTAAAAATCAACGAAAAAAAAAAAAAAAAAAAAAAAA
>PGIR01000189.1:0-77130 GCA_002812735.1 Scedosporium dehoogii
AAATTTTATTAGCCAATGTAAAATGTCAAAGGTTTTTCCCCTTTTCTCTGCTCTAGGATCTCACCATCCATAATACCGTAGCAATACGCCTCCCCAACGTAAGTAAACTGCCCTTGCCCAAGCGGCTCTGATTTCTCAGGTCTCAAAATCATTGGGACGGATGCACCTTTTAAAATTACAACGACATCGCCATCCTGCATCTCTTCGGGTCCTAGACCTACATATCCATCTGGGGTGACAAAACACCTTCTCTCGACCTGAAGATTGAGGGCACTACCGTATATGCCCAAAGCCTGAATCATGGCATCGCGAATTTGCTCGGGACTGAGGCCTTCATCATTCTCATGCGGGGCGCCCGTGCCTTCCGAGACTTCAATTCGCTCGCCAACCCTCCCTTGTTCGGCATGCAAGTACCTATGGCCCTCGTAGACCACTTGAGCCAGTCGTATTCCTGCGATCTTCGGGCCGAGACGTCTATCTGGTGACTCGGTTGGTTGAGTTAAAATGCCGTGGCCGCCGGATGATATGAGGCATGGCGCGTCGTCTCCGCATGGAGGAGCTGTTGCCGAGGATATCTGCCTCTCCCGTGCGAGGTTGCAGAAAGAGGAAATTTCAGATAAAAAGAAGTGCAACGACCGTGATGTTGAAATGGTTTCCTCGGAAATTTTGTACACGAGGGTACCGGCACGTTCGACGACTCCGACCTCGTGGCCCTGTATAACCAAAACTTCGCCATCCACGCGAGTGTCGACAGCCGCCTCCCAGACTCCTTCTCCTTTCCCTGCACGAAACAGAGGCGTGCCAGACCTTGTATACCCGTAGGGGTTGGTCAATTCCGAGTTCCAGTCGGGAGCCCATGACGGGAGCCCACTCAATTGCTTTCGGGGGTTTTGTGAGAAGAGAAGGGCATCGGTATGGTCTTTGACAAGGGCAGCGGCTAGACTCGTAAATATCGACTTTTCGGGCCTCCTGTAATCCACCACAACCTGGCCTACCGCGGCATCATCCGGATTGGGGAGTCCAAGGAGGGCGTAGCAGCAATCTCTAGGATCGCTCGCTCTAAATTTCTTCGGGCCGGACTCTACCGTCTCGGCGACATTAAACTTGACCAAAATTTGGAGGAAAGTCAATCGATCTTCATATGCGCGATGCAAGGTACGCCGGACTTTGAACATGCGGTTTGCATACCAACTTGAATCAAGGGCGGAGTTCAAGTCAGCCATACCATTCTGGGAGCCTTGTTGTTGACCATTCTGGGCGTCTTGTCGTACGAGCTCTACCACCCCATCATCTCGGGGCAACATTGCTGTTGATATGTAGAAAAGCAGAGCAGTTCGCTCAAAGTGGTCGGCATCGCAAATTTGATCTCCACAAACAAATACGAGATGTTCAGGCAGGCAGGCTTCTTGAACGATCCACATTCGGCCGAACCATTGTCGCGAACAGAAATCAGCAAATCCTCGGGCAGGAAAGCCATTCCGCATGGCTATTGCTCGTTCTCGAAGTTGGTCCAGATCTTCCCTGGGAACGCCTGGAACCGTAACGGTGTCTGGGTTGGAAGCCACTATTGAAGCCCGAAGTGCGTTGAAATTGTCGGTGTCAAACTCTGTTAGATGGTGGAAGGCCCTGGGGGGCCTCCCTTCCAGCTCTTGCAAGAATGACATGAACGCCTCTACATCTCGCTCCAAGGGCCCTAGCCAAGCCAATACACGCTCTGCTTTAAGATAAATTTCACCCATTCTCTTAACAAGGTGGTTTCTCTCAGCCACGTCTTCCTGGTTGATGCAGATTTGGTCGACGAACAGAGGCTTATTCGTCTGGCGTTGAAAGTGTCGCAATGCCTCTTCAAGTGACCTGGTAATGCCGATGAAGCCAACGGCGTGACCGAGAATTTTGATGATAATCTTCTTGTCCTTTTTGGTTTGCAAGTCACGCTCTTCCTCTGAAGTCGACCGTTTATGTCCTGCCCAGCAGTATGACGCCGCCTCGTAGGAAATGACGTTCTCGAAAGAACTCTCGACAAGTTCCGCGCATAGAGGCTCATCTAGGCCTGAGGCGTCTTGAGCATTAGTGACTCCTCCGTCAGCTGGCGAGTCGGGTGGGACGGAGACTAGAAGCCGAACGAGGCGGAAAACGCCCGGATGTAGTGCGGTGTATGCATACTTAGGGATTTCGGTATCCATGGCGAGATAGATGCAAATAAAAATGAGGGGTATCGGATGCAAAGGAAGGGGAAACCAAAAGTGGACTTCATTTATCTTCGCCCGTTTTCAGCCGCTGGGTGCAGTTCGGTTCATTTCGAAAGAGTTCACGATGCTGTTGTTCCACAACCCGGGCACACAGCCACCACAAGTCGAGAACATAGCCACCACAAGTCGTTAACATAGCTACCACTATCCGCAGCCTGGCGGCGTGGCGCTGGTTTCTACCGAGCAGTGGAGCGCCTGAAAAGCAGAGCCAGCATATCAAATATAAACTCGCCTTTCATAGGTTTCGTATCGGGGTCCGATTTACAAAGGAATCTTAGCGTAGCCGCCCAAACCGATAATGTCTGGAGCCTAAACCCGGGGTCTTGGGCCTCCCTGCTACATTTTGATATACTCCAAAATTCTCCTCTCACCATTCGGGAAGACTACTTTCCATAAATGGCTAACACATTGGATCACGTATGTTACATTACTAGTTGTTGGACGGACGAGCACTTTTGTTACCCAACTGGCCCCTTGTTGGAAGTTGGACGCCTTTCGGGTCTTCGGTGGGGTTGGCAAGACTAAATAGAATGTTAGACCAGTTTAATGGCTGAAGCTGGACCGGGCCTGATCTACGTATGAGCAAAAACTCAAACAAGAAATGTCGCGTGAGTCCGAGGCCAACGAGATGACCAGATTGGGCATTTTACCCCAGTTTATAACATTCCCAGAGATTCCTACAATATCTTGCCTATCATGCTTTCTAGACGTCTTCTTAGGCCAGCCAGTCTTGACCAGCTAGCTAGAGCTCCGTACCGTCATTCCTTTATAATACATCAAGCCCGCAGCTAGAATAGTTAAAGAGCTCTTTGGGAATGAGGAGGATAAGTGACTGTTAGCTAAGATCCTGAGCTAGGAGACAGCATTGATGGCTCTTGTGCAACTCCTCTAAAGCAACTAGAGGGTGGTTCTCAGGGCCAGAAAAGCAGAAAGGTATCAACAGAGCCCATTCAAAGCCCACGGGCCACTCGCCCCGGCTTGAACTCATGAAAAATCTTGCTTCCACTTTTGGCTAGCATCAATGCCCATGCTGCTACATCTCAAGAAAGTGCCACTATCGACAGCCCCTCGACTGGAGCAGTGATGGCCCTCCCTCATTCATCACCATGACCCATAGGCTCGATCTCCTTTAAACCCGGGTGATCATTTTTCTTCTCTGTTGGGGGCAGAAGGAGGTACTTCGTAATATTGAGGAACCTTGAGATCTGCCACGCTATCAATTTCATTCTGTAATTGGCGTGGCGCCCAGTTCCTGACACTAACACACTCCTATTTTCCTGGGACGTAGTACCAAACCCTCCCAAGTGCCCTTCACTGCTGTCAAGCCCTGCACTACTGAGATGCTTATTTTGTGAAGTTCCCTTGGCAGTACGCTATACATGCAGAACCGACATTTCTAACATGGTCTCATACAAATATCTCTCAGCAGCTCAAGATCTTATTGGCGAACCCTGCAGCTGTAGCGCAATGTTCAGGGTGAGAACCCAAATCGGAGTGCATGCCAAGTCGTGGCGTTGCCAATAAACTGCAACCCCAACCTCCCACGCGATTCCATCGTTCGCCAGATCTGCGCAATAATAAGGCGAGCAAGATGTTGCTCAGCCCCCGAGCCTGGTCGACCTTGCAGATGGGGGAGAATTCTTGGCGGGCAGGATCAAGTCTTTACGTCCATTTTCGTCCCTCCACACCGACACCCAATATGATCTTCCTAGTGCTTTGCTTCGATAGCTCCGGGAGATTTGATTCGCGATTTCCTAGTAAATTTAACGACAATAAAAATGCCGTGTCAATGCGGAATTAGAAGGATCGCCGTCATGTCGGGCATTTGGGTGATGGCTCTATTGAGCTTCATTGCCGAAGCCCACCCGTACACCGATTCCGATGTGCCGTCGACAGTCGCCCGGATTGCCGCGGCGGTCATCCCGCCTCTCCCAACGGTGATGCCCGAGGTCCAAGAACTTCTCCGGCGTCAAGCCGTCACATCATCAACCTCATATGAAGTCTGGGACGCCCGGGGGCCAACCTGTGGATACCTCTCAGGCACTCCAGGAGCCGGGCTAAGTTGCGGGGGTCTCTCGACGTGCATGTTCCTTCCTCATCTCAGCGCGCAATGGTGCTGCGGGCTTACCGACTGCGAGGCATATTTGTTCTGCATGGATGCTGCCAGTGTCGCGGATCCCCAGATTTGCGACGATGTCTGCCACCAGGACGAGTTTATGCTTAAATGGTGAGAATACTTAAAAATGAAAGAGAGAGAGAGAAATAATTTGACTAATGATAAGTGGGTAAAAACACCAGTCAGTCGAATGCGCCATTCTGCAAAACGTTGCTGTATCCCTCTGGTATCAGGGGCATGACCTGCGTGACGACAAGCGGTGTGCGCACTGCTTCAGCAGACTTTACGTATACCGGATGGGATAGAGAACCGCCCCTCGTCACTGCAACCATGATAGTAGAGCCCACGCGTACGACTCTGGTGTACCCATCCTCTTCAACCGTTAAGCCGAGCTCCTCCGCTTCCAGCTCTGCGGTGTCAAGCCCGACAACCTCGAGGGCACCGCCGACACCAGAGCCGGAGAAGTCGAACGACGTTGGGGCCATAGTAGGAGGCACCGTTGGCGGCGTGGCCGTCGTTGGCATCATAATCTTGACGGCGATATATTTCTGGCGTCGAGAGAAGCGGAATAAGCAGCCCGTAGAGCGCACCTCTATGGTTTCGCCCGCCGGGACCTACCCGCCGTACGCCCCATCCCACCCGGGCTCGGCATTTCCTCAAAGCCCTTCGTCGCCGGCTGATAGTAGCCAGCGCTGGTCTCAGGCTCAGCCCTTTACCTTCGTCGGGGGTCCAGAGGGGCAGGATATGACGCAAGTGAACCTACCGTCTGGTCAGATGTATCCTACCAATCCGTTTCCTGTAACTCAAACTCAGTTTGACCAACCTCAGACTACGCCATCTCCGCCTATCCAGCCACAACCCGTTCAACCACAGCCCGCTCAATCACAACCCGTCCAGGTTCACCCTCCTCAGCCTCAGCCTACTCAACAACAGATGTATGCTCAACAAAACCCGTCACCGCCCCTCGGCCATGCCTATGAGGTAAGGCATTGAAAGGAGACAGGCACGAACATGTGACGAGGTGATGGCATGTGGGAAATATCCGTGATTTAAAAGTACGCCTTATGGTGGCTAAACAAGCGAGATGGGTTAGGAACTGCTCAAGAAGTTAGGAACTGTTAAAAGATCCAGGACGCGTTTTCTTTTTCATGGCAAGATTTGGATCTAGGCGACCAGAAGATACATCCATACTATTTGAATGAGTCATAAAAAGCTTTTATGCTGAAACCCGTCGTTGGATTCGAAACTAAGCTCCTAATCATCAAGGCTGAGCAAGAGTTGGCGAAACCTAAGGTCGTTTGGTGGGGGCGAGCAAGGTAAATAGGCAGACGATAGCCGCACTGCACCACACACGCCGTGCTGATAGACTAGAGGGTCACAGCAAAGGGATAGACGACGACAGTTCTGGCACAAAGAACTATCCTCACCAAGGGTATCTGTCGAACAGTGTGTGTGGATCATGCGAGAATCTCAAGTTTTCAAAATCGCGGAACAGAACGGTCCTACAACCATTCGGGAAAGGACTGCGAAATTTTGTACGCCTCGGAGCCGACTCGCAGGCGAATATTTCCGTCACAGAAGCCCTCCTGCAGGTTCGAGAGGATCCAGAAATAGACACTACCTACTTGTCCAGCTGAGGCTGCGGTGGGGACTCATCGGGTGCGGGATATCACTACCGATTGGCCTGTTCAAGCTGTGCTAATAGTAGAAGAGAGGTGGGAGAACTAGTCGGCCGCAGATGTCGTGTTCTAAGCTGTGATATCACATCCGTCGTGGTCATTGGGGTGAATTAGGCAGTTAGAGAAATACGGCGACCAAGTGGCTAGCGAGGTAAGAATGCGGCGAGAAATGAGGGACAGATCTCGGTCAGCAACGGAAACCGTGAACGTCGGTGTCTATTTCTGGCAATGTGTCGTATGGGCTGTCGATAGTCTGTTATTACGCACCTGAGTCTCACAACTCTCCGTGAAAATAGAGCCACTTTGGTGCTCGCTCTGTCTTGGCATTCCCTCTCGGGCCCATGCTTTGAACAGGGGAATTGGGCAGTGCAGTGAACGAATGGCCTGCGCTCGCTTCCCACAAGTAAGAGTGAATTGGCTTGCTGGATTTGGTTGTGGTTAGGAGGACCCTAGAATCCTTGCAAAAGGCAAAATATTGGCGCATATTGGCGCATGCTGAAACACTTCTGCATCCAAAGAGAAGGAAGCTCTAGTGTCTGCGACGGAGTAGAAATATGGGGCACCATCCGATGCTGGGCAAAGCCTGGGCTACCTCGTGCTAGAACAGCCAGTCCTGGTTGGTGAGCCAAGGAATTGAAAGAGGGCGCCAACCTAGCTGGGACGCGGAATGCTTTCCATGGCCTCAAAATCCCAACAGCACTGCCGCAATCGGTATTCGAGATAATATCCATTTCCCCGCGGTGGTTGACGCCGATAAAAAAAAAGTCTGGTTTGCCCTTTTTTTTTTTTGCTCTCAAGTCATCGAGGTGCGAGATTTGTGGATTTATCTCGCCTACTTGCAGTCTCGCCACGAAACAATGCGGCTCTTAGCAATCGATCAGAATGGCCAGCTCAGTTTTAAGGATTTCGCCGGCGACATCCCCTCATATGCGATACTCTCGCATACGTGGAGCACCGACACTGGTGATGAGGTTACCTTCGAAGACGTAGAGAATGGGACTTGGAAACGCAAGCTGGCTCATGGCAAAATCGAGTTCTGCATAGAGCAAGCAAGACGCGATGACCTGCAATACTTCTGGGTCGACACGTGCTGCATTGACAGATCGAACCCGGAGGAGCTCCGCGGATCGATCAACTCCATGTTTCAATGGTACAGCGACTCTGCTCAATGCTACGTTTACTTATCCGATGTTTCGGCTCCCGCCGGTCAAGCGAGTGACGACAAAACCTGGAAAGCAGCCTTCCAGAGAAGCAGGTGGTTTACTCGCGGCTGGACTCTCCAAGAACTTCTTGCCCCAGCATCAATTCAGTTCTTCTCGCGGGAAGGCCACCATCTCGGTGACATGGAATCTCTCGAGCAGGTAATTCACAGCATTACAAAGATTCCCATCCCGGCCCTTCGGCAAACAACCTCTCTTGTTCGGTTCGATGTTGAGGAACGACTGGGCTGGGCGGAGAAGCGCCAGACCCTGCATCCGGAAGATTGGGCGTATTCTCTTCTCGGACTCTTTGGTGTTTCTATACAGCCCATGTACGGCGAGGGGAGAGGTAGTGCAGTGAAGCGTCTGAGAGAGGCAATCGAAAATGCCCCAGAACGTCGAGGTTTGTCTTCATTATTTCCTCTGCTCTTAAAAAAAAAAAAAAAAGTTGTAACTTGCTAATAAAGAATAGAATATCTCCGGAAATTCCATACCTGTCCATACGGAGAGCGTAAGGACCGAAATCCTCAACCAGCGGGAGGGACGTTGGACTGGTTCACAAACCACTCCCTCTTCCAGCATTGGAATCAGAGCCCGGCAGAGCATATACTCTGGGTTTCTGGTGAGCCAGGGTGCGGGAAGTCGGTTCTGGCTAGGCATTTAGTGGATGAAGTATTACCAAGTACGACAACGAGAACAACATGCTATTTTTTCTTCAAGGAAGATTACGAAGACCAGCGAACCCCAGCGGCTGCGCTCTGCTCCATATTGCATCAAGTCTTTGACCAATATCCGGCCTCTCTTTCACCGGAAATCCTCAAAGATCTCCGATCTAAGCGAGATATGAACTCTTTTCTCGCATCCTTTTCCGATCTCTGGACCAAGCTTCTTGCCGTCACCAATGGCTCCAAGACGAAGAGGGAGGTTGTTTGTGTCCTCGACGGTCTTGACGAATGTGAGGTTGATGGGAGGAATCAGCTGCTCGACGCGATCTGTGAATTCCCGCACGCGCCGCTCGTCACCCCGAGGCTGAAATTCCTCCTGATCAGCCGGCCCGATGCGGAAATCAAGAGGCGCTTGGAGCATCCAGAACGCGACCTCCATACGATACACTTAGGGGAAGGAAACCAAACGGAGACGGGGATTGACACCTTTATCAAGACCCAAGTTAAGGATATCAGTCAAACATTCGAACTTGCCAAAGAGGAGCAGAACGCTCTTGTTGAGGAGCTTACTCAAGTGCCGAACCGCACCTATCTCTGGGCACACCTAGTTCTCAGCGAGATACAGAAGCTTACGCGAAGCACGATCCCATCTTACAAGGCTCCCCGCACAGTTACCGAAGCGTACGAAAGGATTCTGTCAGAAAGTCGAAATATGTCGCTCACCAAGAAACTTCTCCATATTGTTGTCGCAGCGGCAAGGCCACTCACTCTCCAAGAGACCGCCTTCGCATTGGTAATTGGCCCCAAACATCAAAAGATTGGTGATATACCTCAAGTGCCGGCGGAAAAAGTTCATGATCAGATTCAAGGACTCGGAGGAGCTTTTGTAGTCATTTCCGACTTCGAAGTCTACTTGGTTCATCACACGGCTCGCGAGTTCCTGACGGCCTCACTTTTGGACGCACCACCAACTGATTCTTCCACAGCGACACAGGGCCCCACCCGTTCCCTTGCTCCAGTGGTATCACACCGCGTCCTTGCCGAGATCTGTGTCCAGCGGCTGTCGCTATCAGACAACTTTGATCTCGGTGATTTTGGGGCTAGCACACATCCGGTTCAGTATATGGCTAGGCATACATTTCTGCAGTATGCCGCGCAGTACTGGGCTGATCACTTTCGCCAAGTAAGCTGGACCGACCAAGACTGGGAGCTTGGCAGGGCAGTCGTATATTGTCATCCGCACCTACAGACTTCGGTGTGGTTTGACATATACCGAAGGTTCGCAGTCAAAGAGATGCCGGGCGATTTTACACCATTGTTGGTCGCAGCATACTTTGGCCTGGACCGGGTGATGAAACATCTTACCCAAAACTCCTTACTGGACGTTAATTTCCAAGATAGCAAGTATGGACGATCGGCTCTGTCCTGGGCTGCAAGGGGAGGACACGAAGCGGTCCTGCAGTACCTTCTCCGCGGCGGTGCGATCCGGCGACTGCTTGGTGCCGTCGCAGCTATCGACGTGAAGGATGACAACGGATGCATGCCGCTCCACCTAGCTTGCGAGGGAGGCCACAGCGCGGTCGTGCGGCAGCTTCTCGACGCACGCGCCGACGCCAAGGCAAAGGATAACATGGGCCGGACGCCGCTTCACTACGCTTGCGAGGAAGGGAACGAGACAGTCGTGCAGATGCTTCTCGAGGCGGAGGCCGATCCCAACGCCAAGGATAGGTTAAAATCAACGCCACTTCTGAACGCTTGCCAGCGGGGTCATGATTCGGTCGTGCGGCTGCTTCTCGAGGCGGGGGCCGATCCAAACGCGCAAGGTGGCTTGGGCATGACGGCGCTTCACTGGGCTGCCGGACGACACTCCTCGCAACATGTGGCGATTGTGGAGTTGCTTCTAGAGGCCGGCGCCGATGTAAACGTCGGGGACGGTCTGCTAGGCTTCACTCCGCTTCAGGTGGCCACGAGGGAAGGTCTCAAGTCGGTAGTTGAGCGGCTTCGTTTAGCTTCTCAGCGTTCGTGAATATTCGACACCTCAAACGATTATTCCGTTATGATCTCTTAGCAAAGGGGGTGTAGCTGGGGGAGGTATGTCACCATCATAGTTTCAACGTGAGGGATATTCACGCGGAAGATGGACGATGTTGAGCTCAGTATCTAGTTTGATGAATTTTGGCATTTTCGATCCTCATTCTCGAGGCAAATCTCACGGAGTTGCGTTGAACAACTGAGCAAGGGCCCTCCTTATCCGTAGTTGAGTACATGGGACATTTTATCGGCCAGGAAGCTTACGTGTTGGCAAGGGTGGTTCGAGATCCTGTTGAGAACGAAGCTATCGCCAGAGCTTTCGGTAGGGAGCAACGATGCCAAGCCTAACTTGACTCTTTCCGGAGGCAGCGGATCTGAGCTGGGGTATAAATATGCCAACCAAAAAGAGAAGGTGGAATAAGAAATGAACCCACTTCCCCCTCTCCCATCCAAGGCAGCATCCGCCAAGCACACTCCGGGATCTCGTTCCGTGACTCCAATGCTCCATCCTCCTTATCCTCCCGCAGGATATCAATCCCTTTAACACGTGCGTCCAAGGGTTCGATTGATAAAGGAATCCTGCGAATGCGTACGCATATTTTCGTGTAATGAGATGCTACACAACCCTACAAGGTCGGGGGTTCTCCCGTCAAGGGGTGGTGCTGTAGCGTTACATGAGGTCCATGCTCCTCTTCCCCACGTTTTCGACTGATTGGCGACTTGAGCATCGCGGGCTGCCCATCGATTTGACACTTGGGAAAAGGACCGGATGCGACCCCGAAATAGGGACCGACCGGAGATTATGCAGGTACCGAGAGTTCGGCACATTTCCATTTCCATCTCGGGGTCCGAAAATGGTCCTCGTATTATTAGCGACCGTGAGAAGTACATATTCGACCAGGTTTCCATCGTCGCCTCGTCACATTGGCGGTTCTGTGGTTGTCACCACTCGGCCGAGACTCTCGTTGAAAACTCAAAAAGAAAAATTAATAACTCGAGAACAACCAGAGAAATGAAGCCATCGTGCATTGTCTCTGCCGCTGTCGTATTGCTCAGCCGCCCTGCCTTCGCAGCATGGCGCGGATCGGGCGACAAGACAATCCAGTACAGCTCGGTTCCCGGTTTCTTCCTGCAGGACGACAACACGACAGACCCAAACACCTTTGACTATGTACATTGCCCTTAGGTTCCATCGGCTGCATATCCTGCCCTCTTACTGACTTGTTGCTTCAGGCGTCCGTTAACTTTGGTCTGATTAACCGCACGTACCCAACCGATAAGCGATTTGACCCCGAAGGAACTGCCACGCTGTGGGAGCGATTCGAGTACTACGTCGCCTCGTTGAACTCGGGATGTCGGCCCAAGGACAATGTCCGTTACAAGGTGCTCTTCATGGGCCGTCACGGCGAGGGTTGGCACAACGCAGCCGAGACTTTCTACGGGACACCCGCCTGGAACGTTCGTTGTGACACTATCCCCCAATGTCACTTGTATGACCTTGAAGAAAACAAACTAATGCATTCCGGGCTTCGTGTCAGTGCTACTGGGCCGAACAGGACGGAAACGGCACCGCCGTCTGGGCTGATCCTCTCCTCACCCCGGCAGGCGAGGTCGAAGCCTACAAGGCCAACGCCTACTTCAAGGACCGCTACGAGACCCAAAACATGCCCTACTTCGAGTCGTACTACTCCAGCCCCCTCAGCCGCTGCACCATCACGGCGAACCTCACCTTTGGCGACATCGACGTTCCCGAGGACAGGCCCTTCGCGCCCATCGTCAAGGAGGGTTTCCGCGAGGGCATGACGGTCCACACGTGCAACTGGCGCTCCAACAAGACTTACATCGAGGAGATGTTCCCCTGGTACAAGTTTGAGGACGGGTTCACCGAGGAGGACGAACTCTGGAAGGCGGACAAGAGCGAGACCAGCGACGCCCAGGATGCCCGCGCCAAGGCCGTCTTGGACGATGTTTTCCGCACCGATGACAAGACCTGGATCAGCATCACCAGCCACTCAGGCGAGATTTCTCGTCTCCTCAGCGCGCTCAACCACCAAGCCTTCCGTCTTTCGACCGGCCAGATCATTCCTGTTCTTGTCAAGGCGAAGCTCGTTCAGCGTCAGCCCGACGCGACCTTTGACGCGTACGAGCCGTACTCGACTTGCGATGCGCCGCCTGTGACGAGCATCTCTGGGCAGGGATGTGTATGCTCGGCGACGAGCTCGGGTCTTCCTACCGCAACGGCGGTTTGAGGAGAGGTTTCGGTTTCAGACGAGTGCAGGGCGACAGCGGTGGATGGGGAAACAACAGACTAGCTTTTTTTCTTTTTTCTTTTTTCTTTTTTTTTTTTTTGTATATATTGACCTTTTTTTTATATTCCAGTTAAAATCATAATGTTTATTCTATCAACTCTCAATTGAGCCTATCCCCGTGCCTGTCCCTGGAGTCCTGGGCCAAGAATTGGGCGTTGGATGAATGGACGACGATCCCTCCACTCTCCTGCTGGGCAAAACGTCGATGCATCCATCTTTTGCCACCCCCAAGCTCGGCATCCGTCATTCCCGCCAACTCCCTAGGCAAAAAGCGGGATATTTTCGACAAACGCGGTCTAGCGCCCTCGATGATTGACATGCCGAGGGTCCACAAAAATGGCCGTTCCAAAGGGCGTTTGGGAGAAAGTTGAGAGAAGCTCTGGAAGGGCGAAGATCCACCACCTAGAATGGGCGTAGCCGGGGTTATGCCAGCATTGTAAATGGCCCAGGACTACCAGGACTAGGATAGCTCCGAGGCCGGGCTCCACAGAAGGGCTTAAGTTGGGCTAGAGAAGGTAGAGATTACGTCGAAGGTTGTAGATCTTAATAGTGGTAGGCTGCGGGCGGGGATCGGAGAGTTTTTTTTTTATTTTTCTGCAATTTTTGGTTGGTAGGACTTTTTGGGGGTCAGTTCTGTTCTTTCTTTGCTTTTCTTCTTCCTTCTTATGCACACTATTTCTCTTTGGTAGGATCGCACCTTAGCTTCGGTGGATCTTGGAACGAGCAACTTGAACCTGATCATCAGGTTAGGCTCTGCTCTCGTGTGCTTGTGTTTGTGCTTGATCGAGGAAGTGAGGCAGCGAGGCACACCCATGTTTTGTTGCCTCGGTACTGTCGCATTGCGTCAGGTCAAAGTTTAATTTTCGACCCTCGTTCGCCAATCGCCACAACGGCATTTCCAAGACACGCCCCGGATCCCGGTCGTTTAGCTCAAGCAAACTCAGGCACACACAACCCAGGTCCATCCAACCCACCCACCATCATCCGAGCGAACAAAGACCGAACAACACACGAACGGGTTGTTCAAGTTCCCACGGACAATGGACTCGTCGACGCCGCTCACAAACGGCCCGCAGTCGCCCACGTCCTCGTCCTCCTCCCGCATCGCCACCGACGGCACCCACGGCTACGATACCGCCGCCGTCGTCCAACTACTCAAGACCAAGCGGAAGCCGCGCACGACGAAGTCCTGCTTTCCCTGCCGATACCGAAAAGTGCGATGCGACGGCCGAGTGCCTTGTTCGAGCTGCATCCGCCGCGATCATGCCGTGTTGTGTCGGACGGCGAATCCTTCTACGGGACCGAGGCCTGCGGCGCAGATGCCAGAGAAGCGGACGAGTAGCCCGGCTTCATCTATAGAGGAGACGATGATAGCGCAGTTTGGGTAACATCTCCCCTGCCCCCCCGCTCCTGCGATTGAATCATTCTCCGGGACATTTTGGTCTGACGCCTCAGAATCTGCAGTGATAATCTCGGTCGCGAAGCTGTTCTGAGAAACGGACAGGCCGGCCAAGTCCCCGACGTAAACAACATCGTCTCCCGCCTCGAACAAATCGAAGAGCGAATATCCGCCCTCAAATCCGACCTCCTCCAACATGGCACCGCATCCTCCGACGTCGCACACACCTTCCTCGAGCGCCTCGATCCCCTGAACCAACAACACCAGCCCGTACCCGCTTCTACCATCGACCAGTTCGGCAGCAGCACGTACCGGTTCCCGCCCCTCTCGGCCGCCATGTCAGGGAACCACTTCGTCGAGGCCGCGACGGGCGCAACGATCTTCATCGGCGATTGTTCAGATCCGCCCCTTGCACTCGGGTGCCAGAAGCTGCCCGCGAGTGGACCGTTGGATGGTATCATGGTCCCTGGGCAGGATCAGTTGACGCCGAAGACGTATGCTTTTGCGAATCTCTGGGCGCCGGAGACTTCATTGGGGGATATTGGGAGGGCCCTGCCGGATGACTCG
Source organism: Scedosporium dehoogii (assembly GCA_002812735.1). Taxonomy (NCBI): domain Eukaryota; kingdom Fungi; phylum Ascomycota; class Sordariomycetes; order Microascales; family Microascaceae; genus Scedosporium; species Scedosporium dehoogii. Next base: position 14,215 of record PGIR01000189.1, read on the forward strand.
GACATAATACGGTACGTAAATGAGCCATGGATAAATATAATAGTAAAAGGAAGGAAGAGAAGAAAAAAAGTGTATGCTTGTCCGCAGAAACTGATGGACAACGAGTAGATACTGGCAGATATACCAGACGTACGCCCACCCTTTCTACCCAGCCTTAGTAGACCCCGAGCACTTCGGTAGCCTCCTGTTCTCCTTTCTCGATCATCGATTATCAGGTGGAGCGGAGAGGGTACTGCCCGAGGGGACGAGCCCGTCATGGCTTGGACTCCTCTTCAGTGTGATGGCTTGCGGCGCGCAGTTCTCTACGGATCCTATAAAGGAGCGAGATCTCCGCTCTAAAGTTTTCGGTATGGTGGTCTCTCCCGGCGTTTTCCCACCACCAAATCCAATCTGATATGCGGCTCGTTTCGGTTTGACTTTCGCTAATATTATCTGGATGGAACGATAGTGTGCTCGTCATTTCAATGCTTGCGGATATCCAACTTCTTCACGAGTACCAACTTGGAGCAAATACAAACGATGGCCCTTCTGGGTCACTGTCTCCGAAATAACCTAGACATGAATAGCTCGTGGATAATCATGGGTACGACGATCCGGCTTGCCCAGTCCATTGGACTCCACGTGGAACCTCCGTCTCCATCGACACCTGGTCGCACGAGCTTAGAGAGCCTTCAGAGGCGGCGTCTGTGGTAAGTTAGAGACCTTTTTTGCTTGAGGTGTACCCTCATTCCAGAATCCTGTCTAGTCTTTTGTCAGAGCTTCATTCTGACACTGAAATTGAACCAGGTGGATGCTCGTTTGGCAAGATACCTTCCTCTCCCTAACCTACGACCGACCGCCGGCGAACACGTACCCGCACACGACGATACCAGAGGACTACTCCCCAGGAGGCGGGCAAACCTTTGCCAATTCCGTCCTCAGGCTATGCCAGATTGCCCTCGATCGCGCCAGCGAAGAAACATCCACCACACCAAGCGAAGTCAACACGATACGCAACCTCCTCCGGTACAAGCAGCGGTTCAACATCGTCATCGAAGAGGCGCAGCCCTTCCTCGTCGACAAATCCCGGTGCAAAACGCTGCAGGACCACCTCGAGCGGCTGGCTCTGCAAATTCACGTCGGATACCTGACCTGTCGAATCTACAGGCTCTGTCTGGAGAGCAACGATCCCGCGGCAGACCAGGTAACGCGCGATTCGTTGGCGTCGGAGTACCTTTCCCACGCGATACAGGTGGTGCAGAGTTTTCTGGATATGTACCGGCTGTCGTCCATCGTCTGCCGATCGTGGGCGTTTGTGCACAACGTGGCGAGTTCGTGTATTCCCCTGAGGAACCTGACGTCGGTGTCGCCGCAGGTGCTGGAGGAACTGTCGCAGCAGTTTAGGCCGCTGATTCAGAGGTTGGTCGCCGTGCTCGAGGACGAGGCGAAGCAGTCGGAGTGGTACGACGCGGATACGAACGTGCGCCAGTATGGGCCATATTCTCGGGTGGTGAAGGCACTGAAGCAAACATATGAAGATATTTGAGGAGTTAGGGAAGACGGAGTCACTGGTTGGTTTTGTGCAGGGTTCTTTGTTTATAGAATAAAAAAAATCATAGGGATATTATGTCTATTTTCTGATGTTTTGAAAAGGACCGGAGGATGCATGGACGGACGGACGATCTTCATGAGGGGATTGTGTTTGGAAACCTTTATATCCTTGTATATTATAACCAAAAACCTTCTATGTCTAGATGTAACTTCTATAGAGAAACGCTCAGTGCAATTTAATGATATATATACAAACAATAATTTTGAAGTCCTTTCTACCCTTTTATCCACACCTTACTCTGTCTGTTCCCTTACGCCGACTTCGACGGCCACTGCGTCCGCTTCTTAGCCGTCACATAAAAGTTGAGCGGCCGAATAAGCTGAAACTCCGGGTCGTATTCGATAGCCTCGAGACCCTCCCTCGCGAACTCGTACCGATAGATAAGCTCCGACATCAAAATCTTAACCTCAAGCAGGGCAAAGTTGAAGCCGATGCAGCCACGAGGGCCAGTAGCGAAGGGCACGTACGCGCATCGGTGCCTGTTCTTCACCTCCTCGGTATCCCACCTATCCGGGTCGAAGCGGAAGGGATCGCGCCAGATGTCCGGGTTGGTGTGGATGGCGTAGAGGGAGGGGATGATGACGGCGTCGGCGGGGAGACGGTAGCCTCCCGGCACGATGACCTCGGTCTTGGTGGTTCGACCGGGCTGGAAGGAGGCGTTGTGCAGACGTTGGGTCTCCTTGACGAATTTGTCGAGGTAGGGGAGGCCGTGGGCGAGCTCGGGGGTCCACTCGGTGTCCGGGCTGATTCCGTAGTCGATGAGCTCTTGGAGGAGCTTGTCCTGGATTCCCGGGTAGGTGACGATGCAGTAGATGAGCCACGACAAGAGGGCCGATGTGGTGGTGTAGCCGGCGCCGGTGACGATGAGCATGTTGCCGAGGATGAGGCCCTTGGGGAAGTGCTCGCCGTTTTCGTCGACGGCGTTGACGAGGTAGTCGGCGACGCACGCGGCTTTGATGGCGGCCGCGTTGAGGGGCAGGTTCTCGATGCCAGCCTTGGGGGCCCTGTCGACGGCCTCCTGGAGCTGGTGGTAGGTGGTCTTCTGCACCTGCTTCAGACGCGCCGAGTCGCCGAAGGGGAGGTTGCGATACCATTCTCCGCGAGCCGTAACCTTCTTGTTCAGGGCCAAAAGGCTTACGATGTCCGTGACGAGGGGATGGACTTTTGCGTCGACGCTGGTAAAGTGACCAAAGTCCATACCGAGAGCGAAGCGACCGATGGTCTGCGACGCCAACTTGACCATGAACTGATACACATTCCACGACTCGCCCTTGTCGCTAAGCTCGTCGAACACGGAAAAGGCCTTGCGCGCGCACTCCTGCATCAGCGGCGTGTAGTGCTTAACGGCCTTGGGCCCCATGGCGGGCGGCAAGAACTTGTGCGCCTGGCGCCAATTGTCCGTCTCCGTGTCGCCGATGAAGATGGCCGTGTTGTCCTTGATGCCCCAGAGCGGGTGGTTCGGGTTGATCTTCTTGGTGAAGTAGGCGGACTCGATGAGGGAGACCTGGGCGACGTCCGGGTGGTCGGTGAGGTAGGTGGTCTTGCCCATGTTGGTGGTCTTGATGACGGGGCCGTATTTGCGGAACAGGCGGTAGTGGTTGCCGAGGTGGTCGGGGAAGATTTCGTAGAAGCTGCCTACGATGGGGAGGCCTTGGGGACCTTGGGGGTCCTGGACGGGGCGGCCGTCGATGCGGATGGAGACGGGGCTTGGGGCGGAGAGGACATCCTTGATGGTTTCTAGTTGGACGTCTCCGGAGTGGAAGCTGATGCCTGAAATGAAGAGAGTGGTGTTAATAACAAATGAAAACAAATATAAAGCATGCTAATACTCAATGGTCAAGGCCAAGGCCAGGCGGAGACATACCAGATGGTTGCGCGACATGGAATTCTAGAGCAACTGCCCTCTTGAGATCATCAAATTTCCAGTTGCTGTCGATGGCAACCGGCCGAGATGTTGTGATGGCATCTCCAAGGAGATAAAAGTTCTGCGAAGACATGCTGGCGAATTAGATATAAAGTAGCCAAGTCTTGAAAAGATGTGAAGAGAGAGAGAAGAGTGTTGACTTGGGAACAAGATCTTCTTCATCTCGAAAGATTGCAAAAAGGCGAGCATTTATATCCAGTTGATCTGACAACTGAACCTCCGAACTTGGCGCGAAAATGATGAAAACGGTATTGATAATGACAATCACTTTTTTTCCTTTCCTTTGCGGCTCTGTCGGATTCTGGACTCTGTCGGCGGAGCCGTTTCAACGTATCTTCGAAGATAAACCTTGATAACCCTTTTTTTCGCTGTCAAACTGACGTGTGCCGTATCCCGGTAGCCCGTATCCCGAGTGAACTTTTGGAAATCTCGCTGATCCACCGAGCTCCGAATCTCGGCCGTGATTCGGGCGAGACCCGAAAAGGACATGGCTGGGGCGGGAACGGGATTTAGAACTTGATCGGCGCCAACGACGGATCTGTCAGAGGTTAATTAGTGCCGCGTTAGCTCCGCCGCCTGTGCTTAATTGAACGGATGGAGCGGCGCGGAGGTCGTTCGGGACCGAAGAGCTCGGGGATTTTTTCATCTTTTCTTTTTTTCCTGCAGGATGGAACTTTGAAGATCTTGTCTGGACCGGGCGATAAGCTGGATATATAAGGTGCGGCGCTGTTCAGTGTTCAGCATCACTGACGGAGGGTTTGGATTTACCTGTCAACCATCTTTACAACATTGAAGTTTTCTCCTTCCTCCATTTCCTATTGCTCTAATACCCTCGCTTGCCTTGTTAATCCTCACTTGTTGATATTTTTTATTCTGTCCACAACTACTACAACTCTCACACTGCCTCGCCATGGCAACCAAAATCCACACTCTCGCCGACGTGCAAAAGCACGACAAGCCCACAGACGCGTGGGTTATCATCCACAACAAAGTCTACAACGTCACCAACTACCTCGAGGACCATCCCGGCGGTGGCGCTGTTCTGCTAGAAGTCGCCGGTAGGGATGCCACGGCGGAGTTTGAGGAGGTTGGCCACTCCGCTGAGGCGAATGATGCCCTCGTTGAATTTTGTGTCGGATCTCTACCTCAGGAGGTATGTGATACATTTTTTTTTTTTTTTTTTTTTATTCACCATCCTCCTCCCCCTTCTTCATTTTCGATTGACCCTGGCGCTAACCATTACTCTCAAACATAGGAACACGCCGAAAAGGTCGAAACCTACCGTCCCCAATTCCAAGAAGTCGGCTACGAAGCCGCCGTCGTCACAAAGAAGGAAGCCAACACCCCCGGCTCCCTCCGCCGCGTAGTAGGCGCCGTCGTTAAGATCGGTCTCGTCGGCGGCGTCGGCGCGGGAATATGGGCCGCCAACACGGGCAAGGTGGACACCCAGATCGTTCGCCAGATCTACCAACAAATCACAATCCCGCGCTCTGTATCCACGGGACGGTTCTGGTGGGGATTTGGCCTCGCGACCGTGGCTGAGATGTCGGCCAGTCTTGGCTTGTTCGTCTGGTTGTGGTCCAAGCTTGACGTCCAGGGAGAATTTACTCAGAACGTCCCCTACCGCGCTGCCCGTAGGGACAAGGTCATTCCTCTTCCAAAGGCAAGGATACAGAGCTCCAGCAAGGCCGGCTCTACTTCTTCTTCTTCTTCTTCTTCCTCCTCCTCTTCTCCTTCGCGCGTCCTTGAGCCCCAGGCCTGGAAGCCCTTCAAGCTCGTGCGAAAGACGCTCGTGTCCGCCGGCGTCTACAGACTCGTTTTTGCCCTGCCGCACTTCGAGGACGTCCTCGGCCTCCCCACGGGCCAGCACATCGCCCTCCGCGCCACCATCAACGGCCAAACCGTCGCCCGGTCCTACACCCCCATCTCCAACAACAGCGACCTCGGCCGAATCGAGCTCCTCATCAGGGTCTACGACAAGGGCCTCATGACCAAGCACCTCGAGGGCATGCAGATCGGCGAGACCATCGACATCCGCGGACCCAAGGGCTCGATGCAGTACAGCGACAAGTACGCCAAGCACATCGGCATGATCGCGGGGGGCACGGGCATCACGCCCATGTACCAGCTCATCCGTGCCATCTGCGCCGACGAGTCGGACGATACCAAGATTACCCTGCTCTATGCGAATAATACCGAGGATAGCATACTCATGAGGGACGAACTTGATGGCTTTGCGCTGCAGTGTCCCGAGAAGTTCCAGGTGCATTACGTCCTGGCTAAGGCGCCTGAGGGCTGGAAGGGAGCTACGGGGTTCGTTACGGCGGATCTTATTAAGAAGCATCTCCCCAAGGCGGATGACGATACCAGGGTTCTTCTTTGCGGGCCGCCGCCGATGATAGAGGCGACGAAGAAGAACTTGGCTTCGCTGGGCTTCAGGCTACCTGGAGCCCTCTCCAAGATGACAGATCAGATTTTCTTGTTCTAGGGAAGGGACTGTCGTCTTGATACAAGAAAACGAAAGTAAAAACGGGGAGTGGAGTAGAGGGGAGGTGAATCTGCGGCGAGCCTCCATGTACATACTTGGTATAATAATTACAACTAAAATAGATCAAAATCTTGTTTATTTTAAGAACGTGAACTAGCGTTATCGTGAAGATTCACATCATACACACTAGGTCAGCGATCTAGAGGATACCTAGATTCTAGAACATTTCTTCGATAATGTTAAAAGCTAAAATATGGTGCCCTTGTCCTCTTGGACGCGTCATTCAAATCCCTCCATCTCTATTCGTTATTCTCAAACGCCGCCCTAGCTAGTGGGACCGGGGTCCATCCATGATAGCGGATCCTTGTCTCCCGAAAGAAGAGCGAACCTTGATGATTGCGCTGGTCGTGGCTGTGATGCGTGGATTTCTTGCATGCCCCCTCGCGCATTCATCTTTCTCCTTCCACGCTTCGCAAAATCTGGGCCTATCCGGCGTTGCCGCGGGTGGGAGGCGTTAATCGAGCCAGAGAAACCGATGCAGGTTGAAGAGGCTATGTTGGACCAGAGTAAACTTAAAGTAACCGAACCATCCGTTCTCTAACGTTTCAAGGAGGTTGGAGCTGCCGAGGCAGATGACACACCGAACCTTCCTCCCTCAGTCATAATACGCGCCGCGGTTCAAAGGCATATGAACGCCCGTCGGCTTGGATTCTGCAAACTCCATCAGAACATCATCCCTCGCCTTCTGCGCCTCGGCAGGATCGGTTGTCAAACCAAGACACAGAAACAAATCAACCTGGTCCCGGACCCACATCCTACAGCCCCGTCCAGTATCGTCAAACTCGTATTTATGCCGTCCCGCATGCGTAATGACATCGACGAAGTTTCCGACAACTAACCCTGGCGCCACGGAGAGGGTGTCGACGTGCTGGGCGGAGCTCGGGCAGTCCTCGTGGAGCTCGGAGATGACGATGTTTGCTTTTGAGCCCCCGGAAATGGTGGGTCCTGGAATTCCGCTGGGGTTGGGGTCGATGCGGACGGTCCACTTTGGTCCGACAGAGAGGTAGAAACACCAGTGGTTTCCTCCGGGGCCTTCGGCGATCGGTGGGTGGGCCACGGCGAGGATCTTTCGGACCGGGAGACTGCGGATTTTCTCTTCGCTCTTGGAGGGGACGAAAACGATCGGTTTGAAAGGTGGCGCGGAGGGCATTCTCCAACCTTGCAGCTGGGCGTTTGACATTTTTCCTCCTCGTCTACATCAATGTTCGAGTTTTGTGCGAGGGAGTTGAGCAAGTGCCGGAGAAGGGACTCGACTTCTCAAGAAGGTCACAGAGGCGTCTCACCGACTGGGCATCCTGTTTCCCACCAAAACTTCAAAGGCATCAGAATCCTCGACCTATTGATGGACGCGACCAATTAGAAACAAACCCTTGGTGAAAAAAGAATGAATGATTTTGACGGAGCTAAACTCAATTGATGCTCTGACTCTTGTTCTCGAAGGCGTCGTTGGTGGTGGCTGCCTGAGGTGTGGATCAAAAAGCTCACAAAGTACAAAGTATCAGAACCTGATGAATAAGGACCTTGTATTGTTGACATTGAGAACCTCAAACTGGAAGGAGACAAGGAAGGATTCACTGATCACAGTTAGATCAAGCCTAAAGGAAGGGGCGATAAAGCCAGTCTTAGTAGCACAAGGCAATTCATTCCCATTTCCTAAAAGCCCAAGTAAAATCTTTCATGCTCCAGTGATTTCCGGCTGATTAGGGCACGGACAAGATACTGAACAGCACTATTTCTTTCCCGAGACCAAACTCGAACTCTCATTCTTATCAATCTTGACCACAAAACACCCCCTCCAAACCATCGATGAATCCGGACTGTCCTTTATATACTGGTATTTTCACCCAGAGAACTTGGCAAGAACTCAGGTCCTGCCCTCTGTAGCGCTACTACACTTCCATATTTTCAGCTCGGGAATGGGCTTCTGCGTTTATCTTGCCCGACCGTGGCTTCTCCGAGGCATGGGAGGCCTCATCGGCGCCCTCCTCGGTATTCTCCGCATTCTGCCTAGAGCCATCTTCGGTGTCCCAGGCAGACTCATCGTTGGTATTGGCAACCGCCTGGTTCGTATCGGCAATTGGGTCGCCGGCTATTCTCGACGAAGTTCGCTAGCCGCTCTAGTTTCCAGTCCCTATAGCGATTTTCACGAGTTTCCCAGTAGTGGAAGGCCTGGTATTTCCCCCCCCCCTGAGGATCGGGTGAGATCTCGGTCCCGGTTCTCTGCGGGGCGATGAACAACCTCTGAGTGGGACCAGTTCAGGCTAGCGAGGTCCGGCCGCGTGTCTAGGGGTTCTTTTAGTGGCAAAGACGGTCGGCGCTGGGTAGTACCGCTTCCACCCATCGGTAAGCATTGCCTTTTCTTTTCTAACTTCTTCTCTTTCTTTGATTCTAATCTTTCCAACAATGGAAGATTCTAGGAAGTCGGTATACTTTAGACCTTCCTAGCGACCGAGAACCGAAGTGACAAGCGGCAGACGACCACCGGGTGACAACCAGTGACGGCTTAGACATCGCCTGGCTTTGCCACCTTTACTGGTTATGCCCGACAAGGTCGAGCACATATGGGCGACAGAGTGCGAAGACCACAAGGACGCTGTGATCATGTGTGCTTTCCGGCTGGCCGTTCTCCCGTCGGTTACAAAATGGCTATGCTCACGGGATTAAAGCCCTGCGGAGATGGATTAGGAGTTTGTCGGAGACGACTCGAGAGAGATGCCCCTAGACAAAGCATCTACGACCAGCCGGGACGACTTGTGAGAGTTGAGCGGGCAATCCTTGGCACCACGCGTCATTGAAGTTACCGCTGCCAGGATATTCTTAGAATATAAAGCCATACCAAGCAATTGACTCTTCCAAAGTTACATGAAGCAGTTGATGAGTGCGTATCCGTGATATGTTGCGAGGCGAGTCCTCAGAGTCTCCTACCTTTCAAAGTTCTACCACTGTAACCGTGAACACACCTACATCATCTAATTATTATTTCCTAGTCTCATAGCAGCAGTCCCATAAACACCGTGAGGGCATCTGTAGAGACCATAGATTCCCTTCCTACGGAAGCTTATAAGGTATCGAATCTTTGATGAATTATGGACACGATCAGCTTGAAATAATAAACTCGAGGTGGATAATGGGATCGATGGATTCGGGACGCACACGCAACCGAGATTATAGGAAACAAGACATTCATTAATCCATCTTCTGTCCATCCATTTTCGTTAGCAGCAGCAGTATCATCAACTTCCTGTAGTGTAATTAAAATAATGCCCAAACAGTCTCCATTTCATTGCTTCATGAATCATCAGGACAAGGAACCCTTACATCCTTTAATGTCCCAGAGATGGAGACAAGGAAAGACTTACCCATCACAGCTGAAGCAGTGAAGCTTTAACCTCAAGGAAGGAGCATTAGAACCATTGCCTTTGGAAATATTTTCACCAGCCCTGTAAGGGCTTTGTCCCCGTGCTTTCTACTAGAAGTCCCAGTGAAAACCCTCTTGTGCCAGTGAGTCCTGGCTGATTGGTGTGTACACAATTATTTTCTTCCAAGAATCCAAACACGAACACAAACCCTGCCTCCTCACCATCTTCGCGAATTCCACCTTCGCAAATCTCCCCCCATTCATTTCCATCCTTCGAACAACCACTAATCCCAATTCGTTGTCATCTTCTTCTTCATTGCCTTTTTTATTCTCATTGTTCCAATCGTTCACAATGGACAACCCTTCGAAGGAACCTTCGAAAGCACCTAAGCGCCAGCAGGGAGCAGCTGCCCCTTTGGCCAATCCCGAGGCCCTGGTGTACGCGAACAATCAGCTCGTGGACGTTTTTTCGATGTCGGACGAAGAGATCATCAAGCGATTCCTCAAGGGCCCCGTGTACCGCAAATGCTGCCATCTCCGGTTGGTCAAGTTGGACGAGGATATCCTAATCATAGGCGGAGATTACGTCTCGCGCAAAGAGGTAGACACCCAACACGTTGCGGAAGCCATGGGGGTTCGCGTCCCCAGAATTTACCGAGTCATCGAGGATATTCCCCTCCCGGGTTCTCCCGGCATATACGGCCCGGAGACATTCTGCTTGATTGTCATGCAGAAGATTAACGGGCGCCGGCTCGATCAGATCTGGGGCGACCTGCCCCTGAAGGAGTGCCATAGGATCGCCCAAGAGGTCGTGGACGTCATTCTCAAGCTCCAGTCCACCACTATGAATCATCGATCGGTGGGCCCGGTTGGCTCTGGCCCGTACGAGATGCATAAGGGCTTGTTCTTTCTCGATTCTGCCGGCGGTCCATTCGTCAACAGGCAGCACGTCGCCGACGATTTTGAGGAGCGAATGATGATGTGCAGGCAGATGAAGGTATTGCCCGAGGACACTCCTCCCTTCAGAGTTTACGATTTGGTCCTGACGCATCACAACATCGCAACTTGGACCCTGTTCCTCGAAAAGGGAACCAACCACCTTTACTTCACGGGTTGGGAGAACGCCGGTTTTTACCCCGCCGGTCTGGATCTCGCGGTGATCAATCGCCAGTGTATTGGAGAGTGGGACATTGAGTTCGCCGATATGGTGCTCGAAAGATTCCCGGAGGACAAGCGCGAGGCTTTCGATCAGTTGACCATGCTCGAGAAAGCTGAGTTCAAGCTCGGATACGAGCATGAAAAAGCCAGATACGGCAGGTGGGTTGAGGACATGTACGAAGAGGAATTTTAATTACCACGACTGGGATCTTCGACATCATCCCCGACGGACGAGACGAAGCGATCGAACGAATGCCTCTGGCGCAAGACACCCAACGAAGCGTGTTACATTTCCAATGGAAAAAGAAAATCATCAAAAAGTCGAAAAAAAAGAGGAAAACTACCAAAATTCGAAAAAAAAAAATTGACGATAACATGTTTATTCCACTCGCGCACGACGACTTCGATCTCCTTTTAGGCGGCCCGCGCCACAGATCTCGGGACGATATGCCGCCATTGCCCAGCAACGCCTAACGACGGAGGAATTGGGGAAAGAACCTGAGCAGGATTGCCATGGCATTAGGACGGTAACGACCGATATGAAAGTCAATCACGCAGTGTTGATACCAAGCAAATTGATTTCTTTTCTTAAAATTCTTCAAAGTAGTTCATGTGCGTGCCGTGATGTGTCTCCAGACATTCTTGACCTTCCGCACCTTCCAAGTTTCCAACAAGACGTGTCGTCGTTCTGATTATGTCCGCCCCAGTCCACGCGTCACGATTCAATACCAACGAGACGCGTTAGTGATGGGAGTGTTGCCATGGGCCACGGGCAAACACGGGCAACATGGGAATGAGCGATGGACGGCGACCACGTTCTGCTCGCGTGGCATAAGTTCCAATGCTTCGTCCTTCGTATTGTGGATTGCCATGGGCTATGGACTCCACCTGCCAGTAGAGAACTAGTGTAGAATCGCAACTGTTGTAGATAGGCAAATCTCGGAATTGCTCTCTCTGCTCCCTTCAAGTCTACGCCCACTGAAGACGCCTTCTCCCACGTCGATGACGTCCTACATGGGGGGGCCCAGACTCCAAACCTAGTCGATCCTGCCCCAATGAATCCACAGACATCTGCCACGGCCGAAAATTCTGCAGCCGTTGCCGAGACCAAGCCAATCCCGGCATAACCGGCTGCGGGCTTATAACTTCAAGGTTACAGAGATAAGCCCCCCCCCCCCCCCTTTTTTTTTTTTTTGCGGGAAATATTCTAGTTTAGAAAGTTCCAAAAGCTTATTTCAAAGAGTGAAACCAAGGTTAATGCCGGCCCGAAGCGCGTTGTAACCCCCTGAAGGAAGGCAAGCTGTCGTGTAGTCCGCGAGGAGGCTCCGAAGAAAAGACGTCGCGGCCGAAATTCGGGCGGGATATCTCCGATCGAGAAATTTCCCATTCAAGCTTTTCCCTGCACCCACCGGAACCCCACGTCACCGTCTTCGATCCCGATCCGGAGTTGTCACGGCGTCTTGGCATTTTCGGGACTGTAAATTAGCTCAATTCTTGTTAGATATGGCCTACTTAAGTAGGGGGAAGCCTCCGGACGGGCTTTGAATTTTGCTATTAGAGAGTGTGTTCGAAAAGTAATTCCTATCCATCAATCTCTCTGATCCTGCTCCCTCCATTGAATGCCATCTAATTAGATCCATTCTATTCATTCTGCCTCATCACATCTCTTTATCATAGCTCATATTATTATCCCACAAGTACAGACATGAGTTGGCAGCGCCCTGAAATCGGCCCCAGGCCCGTCCTGGTCCTCGGCGCTGGAACTCTCGGCCGTCGCATTGCCTGCACCTTCGCAGCCGCCGGCTACAACGTCCACATCTACGACCTGTCCCCCGAATGTCGACAGGCCGGCCTCGATTATGTCGAGGGCCACAAGGAAGAATTCAACGACGTGCTGCTAAAGACCCGCCGCTCCCACGGCTCCTGCACGGCGTTCGACTCCCTCGATGAGGCTGTCAAGGACGCCTGGCTCGTCATCGAGGCCATTCCCGAGAAGCTCCAGCTTAAGATTGATATCTTCGGCCAGTTGGATGCCGTTGCGCCTGCCGATTGCATCTTCGGATCGAATAGCTCTTCGTTCAAGTCGTCGCTGATGGTGGAAAAGGTTTCCGAGGGGCGTCGGGCGCTCGTTTGCAATGTCCATTACACTATGCCGCCGGAGGTTGCTACCGTTGAGCTCATGACTGATGGATATACTCATCCTGAAGTGTTTCCTTTCTTGACGGAAGTGTTGAAGTCGTGCGGCATGCTTCCTGTCACTGCTGCCAAGGAATCCACAGGGTAAGCTATTTCTTCTAATTTTTTTTTGTCTTCAACTTCATTTCATTTGGCAATTTCTAACCTGGCACAGCTTCATCTTTAACCGTTTATGGGCCGCAATCAAGCGAGAAATCCTCACTATCCTCGCCGAAGGTGTGAGCGACCCCACCCAAATCGATCTCCTTTGGAAGTACATGTTCAAGGCCCAGATCCTCCCCTGCCAGCTCATGGACCAAATCGGCCTCGACACCGTCGCCTTCATCGAGGACAACTACATCCAAGAGCGCAAGCTCGACGGAACCCTCACAGTCGACTGGCTTAGGGAAAATTACCTGTCGCAGGGACGAACAGGTGTCAAGAGCGGCAAGGGCGGTCTCTACCCTCCTCCCTCGACGGCGAACGGCTGCAATGGATCATCCGCGAAGGGATCACTTTACGTCCTTGACGTTGGCCTTGGTGCCAATCTTAAGAATATCGACGAGGTAGCCACAAACGGCAAGATCCTTCGTGTGAATCCCCAAACCGGCAAAGCCTCCCCCGTCCTCACTGGCCTGCCTATGCCCGATGGCATCGACGTGTCCGAGTCCGAAGGGCGAATCTTCTGGACAAACATGGGTCACTCTACGTCTAGCCGTGACGGCTCGGTCATGTCGAGCAAACTCGACGGAAGCGACGTAAAGACCCTCATCCCGTCAGGAGATGTCCACACCCCCAAGCAGCTCGTGGTCGCCGAGAAGAGTCGCAAGATCTACTTCTGCGATCGCGAGGGCATGACCGTGAACCGGTGCGATTTCGACGGACGGAACCACGAGATTCTCGTCCGTCGTTCGGCAAAAACTAGCGATGCCGACATGGCGCAGTGGTGCGTGGGAATTTCCGTCGACGAGGACGCGGGCAAGATTTACTGGACACAAAAGGGACCCAGCAAGGCCTCCAAGGGTCGCATCTTTCGAGCCAACGTCGACATTCCCAAGGGTGAGGCTGCGGACTCGCGATCTGATATCGAGCTACTATTCGAGAACCTCCCCGAGCCGATTGATTTGGAAATTGACCCGACTACCAAGGTACTCTACTGGACGGACCGCGGTGAGCATCCTAGGGGAAGTTCGCTTAACAAGTCGTTCGTCGGTGGGGAGGGCGTTAAGGCGGCAGCACCCGAGATTCTAGCTAGGCACTTCCACGAACCCATTGGTCTTAAGCTTGATCGCGATAATGGCCGAGTGTTGGTGACCGACTTGGGTGGTCGCGTGTACGCCGTTGATGAGGATACCAAGGAGAAGAAGGTTGTCTACAAGGATCACGGCAGTTATACTGGAATCGCTGTGGTGTAAGGAGTATCGCGTATAGACCTATAGATTTCTTTTGGGAGTTTAGATTGGGCACATCATTAGAGGCAGGGCGTTGATACATAGCACATGAATAGATATTTTCACCCAAGAAACTCGACACATGTAGAAATGTTGCAGTGGCCAGAATCGCAATGTTGCTCCGTCTTACTCTGGGTTCTCTCTACGTATAATTCTTATTGGAGGAAGGGATCTGATGGAAATGTGGCTAAGCTTTCAACGGTTGCCGTTTATAGTAAGGTTAACGTTGGTCTGTGATCCAGCGTCGCATTGCGCGATTCCAAGCACGAGCACGAGCCGGATAAGGATTCGCCCCAGCACAACATTGGTATTTAACCCTGCCGGTTCCTGCTCCCAATGAAATTTCACGATGCCAATCGCGTTATCTCGCCCACAACCAAGATGCAGACACCAACTCTGCGCGTCGTCTTCCTAGCAACCGCGTTCTTCTCTTCCATACAGACGGCTGAAGCGAGACGAGGGGGCAGCGGAAGCGGAAGCGACAGCGGCGGCGGCGGCGGCGATGACGACGATGATTCCGGTTCAGGCTCCAGCGGCGGAGGCGGCAGCAGCACCCCCTGCGTCAACAGCGGCATTCCCCTACTGACCAACCTCGACGTGACCCGATTCGACAACTACACCTCCGACCCGGAATTCGGCGGCGCCTATTTCCTCGGCGAAGCATCCGTCAATTACACCGTCGAGAAAAAAGAAGACGACTACTGCACGCCCGTGGTGGGCGCCAAGTTCCCCAACAGACTCCTCGCCGCGGCCTTCATCGCGCCGCAGTCGCCGTGGCCGCAGGGCGCGAGTAATCCCATCGTGCTCGGATTCAAAGGGTGGCCGACGGACGCGGCGGTGGAGGACATCATGACGTCGTACGATCGCTGCGATGCGAGTCCCGATATGGTTTTCTTTAGGACGACGTCGTGGTTTTCGTATACGTATCCGAATAACGAGAGGAGGGAGGTTCGCGATTCGGTGCCGCTGACTTTGTCGGCCGGCGGGGATTCGTCGACTGTGTCTTTCGGTGGAACGTACGTCGGCGGACCGCAGGATAGATGGAATAATATATCTCTGGCGCAGTGGACGCAGGACAGGTTCTCGCCTCCCGAGGGGCTCTGCAGGGGTTACACGATTCTCGACGCTTCGATACCGGTCGGGACTGTCATAAACGGGTCGATTAGCTCTGATGTCGTGGCTCTCACTGTAAAGGGGGTTATGGAGGGTGCGATCTTTGGGGTTAATGTCAGTTTTGTGGTGGACTTTAAGGGCACGTTTGCGTCCGCGAATTCGACGCAGGCGGTCCGGGTCTCACAGGGCGGTGATTCGATTGTTTCGTTTGAGGTGATCAATGGGAAGGAGAATGGAAATGGTCAGGGGAGACTCAGAGCTTGGGGACCGGCGGCTATGACTGCTCTTTTCGTGGCAGCGGCTCTGGGGTGTGGGTACATATTCTAGTCAACGGGATGGATTGATGATAGTTTACGCAATAATGATACCCTTGGGGGCTTTCGTAGCCTTTATGAGCTTCGTAAGATTGAGCCTTGCCTCCGTTTATTGAGAGACGCAAATGCAGGACATTGCTTCCCAAAGCTGAGCCTCTGAGATGGTTGTTCTCTTCTAACCCGTCTGACAACATTAACACTTCCTCTGGGTGGCTAGCCAATGGCTTTGGAATCTTGATACCAGGACTGCCTACTTCCAGCTTCTCTTGACTCCAGTAAGTCCGGCGGCCGATTTTCACTGATGATGCCCAGACTACTTCGTAAACACAGAAAACAAACTGCGATCCGAGTTTATGACAAAATCACTGGAGGCAAAATTGGGAGCCATGTCACGTGACAATAACCATATCTTGTTTGCCCTGTGCATTGTCACGTGATTCTCGTCCTACGCCCTCGTGAAATCCTGCCCAGGAACGGGACCATAAGACCGGCACTTCTTCTCCCATTGCACATCTTTCTGACCTGTTCGATTGGTTGTATATGAGCCGAAGCGTTATTGGCAGTGAGGAGGTGGAAAATGGCTATGTACTGATGCTAAGGTGTGTGTTGACTGCTGCCCAGGCCAAAGATAGACGTAGTGGTTTACTGCGAGGCTGCCGTCTCTGTCGTTCATAGATACGGAAGCACCTGGAGCATATTAGTCTTTATTATTGTACGTACGGATGATAGGGAACATTTACGACACGAAAAAAAGTCCCCCAGTCCCACCGTTTGGCTCGGCCGTCTCGAAGCTGGGGATGTTGAGATGCAACATGCCGAGCTTTCCCCCTAGGAACTGCCCGAAGCATCGTTGCGACTACCCGAACGAGAGTTGTTTGAACTCGGAGCTCCATGATCAAAAGTGCCGAAATCCAAGGGCCACTGTCCCGCTGCCACCACCGTTCGTTTGTCCCTTGGAACTCGGGACAAATCCCTTTCATGTCGGCCTAATTCCCATGCAATCGAGCAAAACAAGAGTCCAGCGTTTTAACGTTTCTTACTACTCCCTAGACAGTGACCAGAGTAGCACCTTGGGAACAATACCAAGAGAAATAAAGGTAGTAATACAAGAGCACATGAATCTTCTCATCTGTGACAAGAAGAGGGGATAATAGAGCACATGCTTCATTATTCTTATTCAATGAGGATGTGGGCTCTATGTTGGGAACCTTATACTCTGGAAATTCAATGTTCTTTCGTCCCACTGAAGTATAGAACTGATCTTGTCTTTATTTTGGGGCCGTCGTCTTTGTATTATTCTCACTCCCATCGTACCTTCCCGTAGTAAAGAGAGCAGAGCTGAAATGACAAAGATTAAGAGAGGCTAAGGGAAGGAGCGAGGGAACAAACAAAGGAAGGAGCAAAGGGACTCATTCTGGAGTCTGGAAGCAGCACCTAGAAAAACACATGCTTCCTCCAATTCTAGATTCCGTGCTCTGTTGCCAGCTAAACCTACTTTCCACTTCTCTCTACTTCTACCTCTACTTCTGCCATCTTCCCAAGCTTTCCATCCTTATCACCAACTTTCCATCAGAAATCATCAACCAGATCGACCCTGCACTGATACAACTTATCCACGATGTTTGGCCGCAAACCCACCGCCCATGAGATCCAGGAGATGTTCGAGTCGTCTCCGCCCGACGCCGGCTTCCCCAACGTATCTCCTCCTTCTTCTCCACCCTCGCCCGCGCGCCAGGTCCAATTTACCGCCGAGACTGACAAGAGCGACGGAAATGGCATCCTGCGATCCCAATCCACCGGCAACATCGACAGCGACGCCCACCTCAACCGCGAACTGAAACGCATGCTTTCCATCCATAGCGTCATCTCGACCGCTTCAACCGCCGCCCGCGCCCACCATGAAGCCCAGGTCCGCGGTGCCCAGACGTACAAGAAGATCGGCGCCGGCGCATGCGGAGCCATCTTCGCCCAAGACGGCAAGTCCATCGTCGTTAAAATCGCCAAGCACAACGAGCTCGAGCTCTGGAACGACTACTTGATGCACGCCAAGATCGCCGACGCCTGTGAGCAATTCGAAATCGACAGCATTCGTGTTCCCAAATACTACTACTACACGCCTGGAGGGAACAGATCATTTTTCGATCAGCATCCGGGCCTAAAGGCCGCCGCCGCGCCCTTTTGCAACTTCCCCACCGCCGCCCTCCTCACGGAGAGGATCCTTCCACTGCCCAAGAACACGCGAAGTCATCTGATCGACAAATACTGCGATCCTACTCCCGCCATGAGAGCTTCGGCCAAGACAGACCCGGCCAACCATGACTGCCTTGTGCGTGTCTACCTCGGAATGCCTCGCGGATGGGGCACCGGCAAGTTCTTCTCCCTCCGCAATTTCAAGCTTCATCTTAACCAGATGGTCGAGCTCGATCTCAATGTCCACGACTTCGCCCATAGAATGGGCGATGCCATGGCCATCATGCATTGGGCCGCCGAAACCGACGCCCGAGACGTCGAGTTCGCCCTCGGCAGTGCCTCCACAGTCACCCCTCGCTCGGCGACGTCTCGGGAGATTGAGAACATGGATCCGTGCACCTACACAGGCCCCGAGTCGCGCGTCCCTGAGGATTTCTTCCACCGCGCCACGGAGCTCTGGGTTCTCGATTTCAACCAGGTGAAGAAGATCACCATGGACGAGGAGGGCGTCGCCGCTGCCGTCAACGCGGCGATGATCAACGACCCGTACATCCCCAAGCCGAACGCCGAGACTGAAGTTGGCAGGGAGATTTGGGAAGCGTTTTGCACGGCGTACCTCAGGACGGCGGAAAAGATCATGCAGAAGAAGGCTCCTAATCGTGCCCGGGGAGACCAAATGGATCTGGATGAGAATATCTTAGATCTTCCTCAGAAGTTCCTTGATGGGTTCATCGAGGCGCATAATGCGAAGTCTTCTTCGCAGGCAAGTCAGAGTTCGATGGATTGCAACGTTTCGGGTTCGCAGGCTTCACAAGCGAGCACGACCTCTCCGACATAAGTGAGCGGTCTGGCGGGCACCACTTGTAAATTAGATGAGCTGTTTCTTTTCCCTCTGTCTTTCAGTTTCAGTTACAGAACAGTGGTCAATAGAATGCACAAATGATTTCACGGATAGTGAGAGCCAATCTCGTTCCTCGGCGTTGTGATGGCTGTAGATACAGACTGTAGTCCGTTCCAGGCTCTCTCACAAAGGGACCAATCCCGCTCGTCTTCCCTAGTCTTGGGAAAGGTTAGACATTTGTAGCATGTAAGCCAAAGGCTCCTCAAGGCGGGGCAGGCCACGGTGGGAGCAACAAGCAGCCATCTCGACTCTCGGAATATGCCTTAACTCCCGGGACGTTAAAGGAGACAGGCTCCTTCCTTCCTCCTCCCCACCAACTCACTCCCTCATCATTTCTCTCCACTGGATCACTCCTTCCCAGTCAACATCCCATAGAAAAGCACTCGAAACAACCCTTATTAGAAACAATTATGCCCCGCCCTTTCACCAGAGAACAGCGAAGCAGTAGCCGAGTTGTTCAAGGCAGCCGACACTCCCCGACCGGCGGGGGGGCTTGGGTTCGAATCCTACCTTACCCGAGTTTTCGGCTGCGAACCGGTGCCCAGGGATCGAGTAAAGCAAGACTCTGACGAGGAAATATCCCGCCGCAATGGAGATCCCCATCTGGCCTGGCCAGTGGTCCAAGCGGGAGGCGCGACCCCTAGAGTAGGAGGGGGGAGGGCCTGGAGGTAGGGCGAGGAGGGAGAGGAGGAGTAGATAGGAAATAGAATTTATTTTTTTTTTTTTTCGTTTTATTTTATTTTTTTTTTTCGTCTCTCACTTCTCTTCCTTGGGTTGCGATTAAAGTAGTAACACCGGATCGACCCTCTCGTTGCAACCTAAACTGTAAGACTGCCGGTGCTTATTGGTTGATGGAATACGTGGTAACCTTGATCTGGGATTAATGTAACATCGTGAGAAGAGGGCTGAAAAGTCGTGATTGGACAAGATTCCCGAGATGCGTCGGTAGTGCTGACGGGTGAGAATCGCCATGTCCGAATGGCCCTGGACCCCGACGTTAAATCAACGACTCATTAATAATTGTGACTTTCAGCCCGCGTCTATATATTCCGGGCCTCTGCCCCCGTTCCGACTTCGATATTCGATATTTCCCCATCACCATTTCACTTAAGGACACTTCTCAGCAGACCACCAAATAGGAAGATGGGATCGACGAAGAAGATCCTGTTCTTTACGAACAGCGACTATGGTCAAGCCAATGTCGTGCTTGCCACGGCCCATGCCCTTCTTCATCTCTCCCAAGACATTGAGATTCACATTGCCGCTTTCCATGCCCTCAAAGACGCCGTCGACGCCACATCAAATCTCGCCCTCCAAGACTTGCCTGAACCCCGAGCGGCGAAGCCCATCGTTTTCCATGGCATCAAGGGCATAAGCTGGGGACCGGCTTCATTCCGCCCCGAGACCGGTGTGGCCGCAGCCTACGACTTGAAGCCCGGGTTGATCAACTCGGCGACTTGCATCTCGCGTATTCCTGCCATCATGCTCCCGTGGCGCCCCGACGAGTTTATGGAGATCTACTGGGAGGCGAAGCGAGTGATGGAGGAGGTGAAGCCTGATTTGATAGTTGTCGAGCCCCTGTTTACCCCGGGCTTGACCTTGTGTCACCAACTGAACGTGAACTGGACCGTCCTGGCCCCAAACACCATTAAGGACTTTGCCATCCCCAAGCAACCCAAGTTGGCGATGCTATGGAAATACCCGCTGTAAGTATTCTTCCGCCTCTTAGGAAAAAAGCAAGACAGAACCCGCGACGTGCATGCGAAAAATGGCTAACAAGTCCCTCGGCTTCGTTTTTCTAAGAGTCTGCTCTGCCATGCCATTTCCTCTTCCCCTGAGCTTAATCCCCCGCAACATCGCCCTAAACCTAGTCGCCGGCTACGCCCTCCTAACAGACACCCGCATCAAAGACATCACCAACGCCCTCCACCGCGACGCCGACCCCTCCATCGCGCTCATAACCGCCAACGAGCTGGGAGTCTTCAAGCCTCCCCCGCCTGGGCTGCGCATCCTCGTCGCCAACAGCCCAGACATCGACTACCCCTTCGACGTGCTCCCCAAGTATATCACCCCCTGCGGACCCATCGTGCGTGCTGCCCCGGCCGTGGCTTCCGTGGATCCGGTACTGGCTGAGTGGCTTGGTCGCGGTCCGACTGTGTTTGTGAGTCTGGGCACGCATCTGAAGGCGAGCCCGGCGGAGGCTCTGGAGATGGCGCGTGCATTTAGGGCTGTGCTAGATCGCGCTGGTGGGAAGGGTGGGAAGCCGTTGCAGATACTCTGGAAGTTGGGTCGTAAGCCGGGGATGGACGGCGAGAAGCTGGAGAAGGGCGTCTTCGATGGGCCGTGGAAGCCTGTTGTTGACACGCTTAGACCCGAGTTCGAAGCTGGGAGAATACGCATCACGGAGTGGGTAACTGCTGAACCCAAGTCGGTGCTGGAGTCTGGACATGTTATCTGCTCCGTCAACCACGGCGGAGCCAGTTCGTTTTACGAGGCCCTTTGGTAAGTGGCACAGGCCCCACCCATCAGAGAGTCCGAGCTTGTCCTAACGCGACCTCATCTTAGTGCTGGAGTCCCGCAGGTTCTTCTTCCACCATGGTCCGACTGCTACGACTTCGCAAACCGAGTAGAGTTGCTAGGCGTCGGACGCTGGGCGAACAAGAAGGCTAAGCCGCGGTGGGAAAAGACGGAATTGGCGGCTAATCTCGAGGAAGTTTTGTTTGGCCCCGAGGCTGCGAATATCCTCGCTCGCGCGAGGGAGCTTGCTACTCGACATCCCGAGGGCGAGGGGAGGGAGAAGGCGGCGAGAGAGATACTGGCGCTTGTTTGAAGGACTGTTGTTTCCCTTTTCCTCTCTTCATTTTTTTTTTATGTTCCTTCATACTTGGTATTGTTCTTCAGCGTTCTCCTTAGGTATTCCGTTTAATGATCTCCTCTTTTAACCACAATATAAGGAATACAGTGGCGAGGGAGAAGTTTGCTTTGGCTTAAGAGCGGGAGCGTTTCTTGGGTGAGGGAAAAAGATAGGAAAAACGATATTTAAAAAAAATAGATAAAAGAATTACGATACATGTAAAACAAGTACGCGCCATCGGGTCACCTCGATAGTTAACGAATCCAGTCTCATGAATTTTCCGGATGTATCTATGAAGGAGGCGAAATTACTTCTCCCAAAATAATCACGATTTGCATGATGTATCTACCACGACAGGGTCAAAGGGTCGCGCCATCCATGCCAAGTGTTGCCATCGTTTCTCGTTCCGTGTTCCGTGGGCAGCAGACAGACCTCTTCGCATCCCACGATCCCTCGACTGGTCTCTCCCGGTGGCCGCCAACTCTATAACAATCCTGCTACCAACAGTCCCAATGTCGTACAATTCCGCGACGATCCTCCCAATGCCCTGATATATAACTCGGCCGAGTACCGGGGGATTTTCAATGTGCGACTGGCCAAGGACGGTCTAACCGATTAGACAGGTTACACAAACCTCTCGGGAGTACCAAGGTCCTGCCCGTAGCGGGTCGGAGGACGGGCAGAGCCTAAATAGCCGGGTGCCTCAAAATGGATAATATATAGGACGGTAGCGGCATCCATGGCGAGAGACCCTGATCGTTTCACTTCCCCTCAACCTGGTTCATCTTCAAACGCTGGATACCGCCGACCATCAGGCACCTTTATATATTCACGAGTCACGACACATGTCGAACGAGTCGAGGCCAGCACCTTCCAAGTTCCAACCGTCATCAAAATCTAATTTTACTATTCAGGATGAACATATTCACAATCCCACAACTCTCCACTCGGTACCCAGTCTCCGTATGGGGACTGTGGTTCGCCGTGCCCCTTCTCGCCGTCACATGCATCTTCGAAATGGCCCTCAAACTCGCCGCTCCCAGGAAAAGCATGTTACATTACATCTCTACAGACTGGGTACGGTTCGGCCCCCAAGAGGAGATAGAGCCAAAGATGGAACTGTGGCCCTCGTCGATAATGGAGGAGGAACTCGTCTTTCAGGTCGTCGCTGCGGCCATCGCTCTGTTCGAGGCTGTCGCGCTGGCGTTTTTCGTTGCGCGTGTAGTGCGGAAGAAGCCGATCAGCGTAGGATTAAATCTTTCCTCACCCAAGAACGAAATTAGCGAAGAAGGAAGAATCAAGGACTAACAGAAGGAATCAATTAGATGCCGTTCAAAGGAAGAATCGCCCTCCTCATCGCCATGGCGCTCAACGAACTCCTCGCCCTCACCTCCATGATCTTCATCTTCGTCCTCAACCACAAATCCGCGCGCTTCGACGAGGCCTACGCGTTCCACGAGGCCGGCAGGGCCGAGGACGAATTCGTCTACGACAGGGGCACCTTCACGACGGAGGTGTGGGCGTGCTCGGTGAAGGGGATGCACACGTTCGACGTCAGGTTCGAGGGCCGGCCGTCGCAGGCGTGTCGGTACGAGATGGCGGCCAAGTGGTTGACGGTGGTGATTGCGGCGTTGCTTCTTTTGGTGTTTGAGCTTGTTTTTAGGGATCGGGTGGATGGGAGGGGGCTTTTTGCTGTTCCCCGGTTTGGGTAGGCTTTGTTTCTAAAGGAGCTTGAGGACTTTTGCAGATTGGATCCATCGATTTCTCGAATTCATACCCCGGGGGAGAGAGATAAAAACGGCTTGGTTAATGTCACGACAATGTCAAGTGGTAAATAATCATCATTAATAAATAGCATAGCATATATCCACATGGCAACTGCACAGATCCGCAGTCATGAAAAGACCGACTCCAAGTATGCATGTAAAAAAATCATGTAAAATCAAGGGGGCTGCCGTCGTCGCAGAGGTAGTAACCTAAACGTTGAAGGAGAAGAGTCTTGATTCGCCCCGGAAACAAAATGCTCATCATCAGGGCCAACGGTGTTGCCCCCGATGGTGTCCACGCTGCGCCTGCCGCTGCCGTCCGTTCTGCGGAAGACGACGTAGTGAGGCTCGAGCCTCTTTCCGACACTCTCCTCGACTCCAACTAGACAGCGAGGGTTAGCAATTATCCTGATCAGAGTCGCTTGCACATGGTGGAACACTCACAGATCGAAGAATACATCCACTTTACAAAAACGGGGGCCCAAACCAAAATGGCAATAATCTGGCCGTAGTCCCATACTCCAGGAGCAGTAAATGTCAAGCCGATGGAGTAATCTATCGAGATGATGTATCTCAGCAAAAACACCACCATGATAAGATCGAGCACGGCCCATCGCAAATGCAGGATAACGGCGACGATGGGGTACTTCTCGCCGAGGTCGATCTTGTGGCGGATCTTGTCGAAGAGCGAGCTGTGCAGGAGCTGGTCGAGGAAAAGGATCGAGATGAAGAGGTGCGACACGGCGATGCACTGGCGGGCCAGGCGCCGGCCGTAAATACTCGGGATGGTCGTGTCGTCGCCGTCCGGGGGCGAGAGGCGAAGCGGGTGCATGTTGAGGTTCCCTCCGCATTCGGGAAGCGGATTGACCGCATATTTGGCCAAGTGGCTCTGGTCGATGATGACGCCCAGGACGTACACGGCCAGGGAGAGGAGGAAGGTGTACCACCATCGCACGCCGAGACGCTGAAGCGAAGACTGGATCATGAGAACGAGGAGGACGTGGGTCGCGGCGAAGAAGGCGGAGGATCGCGCGCTGGTGAATTCCTTGGGGGCCCAGGACGGTCCGTATATGATGATGGTGGCGAGCTGGATGGCGATCATGAAGAAGGCCTGGACCTCTTGGAAGTCGGCCATGGTGGTGAACAGGGCGGTGGCGATGCGGGAATTACGGATGTAGTCGAGCACGGCGCCGATGGGACGTCGGGATTGGACCTGGGCGAGGCCGCCGAGGGTCTCTTCTTTGGGCTTCTTAGACAGGGTCGAGATGAGGAAGTCGGGGAGTTTGGTCCAGTAGACGAGGATGTTGGCGAGGATGAAGAAGAGGACGGCGATGCTGATCTGGATAAAGTAACCTACGAGCACCTACATTACGTTAGTTCTACGGTCAGCATGTCTGAAACAGGGAAGGATGAAAAAGAAGACAGAGAAAAGGAGGAGAAAAAAAGAAGAAAAGCATCATTGCACGATACTCACACCCGGCCCTCCAATATCAGTGTCGGAATCATCACTCCCCTCGGTCCGCGGCGTGCACAGCCAGTCAAACTCTCGAAGAAGCAGCCCCATCACCTTCAGCCCGTCTTTGGCCGAAACATCCGACCACGACGTCTCCAGCAAATCGTCATAATAATCGTCGTATCGGCACTCGCCGTAATCCCCCGTCTCGCAGGTGGCGGCGGTGCACCGGGCCATGTTCTCCAGCACGTCGGCCCAGGCGAACGTCTCCAGCGACCCGAAGTGCAGCTCGGAATCGTACCGCCTCAGACTCTTGTCGTCGACCTCGAGGGATCCGTTCTGCACGAGCATGGCGGAGGTGGCCAGCACGGCGCAATTGTACAAGGAGTAGGAGGAGAAGAGGTTTGTGGCGTTGTGGCAGGCGATGGAGCAGTCTCGGTGCTTCGAAGGGTCGAACATGTAGTTTTCGGGGATCGGATCGATCGGGCAGCCGGTGAAGTCGAGCTTGACGGTGACGACGTCCTCGACCTCGACTTGGACGCCATCGTTTCGGGGGGTGTCGTCCTGCGGGGAGTAGCTGTCGACGGCGGTTGCGTTGAGCACGACGAAGGACTGGAGGAGGGTGCTGGCGATTTGGTCGCCGCGGGATATGAACTTGTCCCAGGTGAAGTTGAGGGCGGGAATGGTGCTGGTCGCCACCATCCTGGGCGGGCGGGGAGGGGAGGCCTCCTCCTCCTCTGTCTGTGGGCAGCTCTAGGTGAGGCGATGACGCTCTAGATCAAGCGGGCATGGCATGTCGATTCTCGAAGCAAGTTTCGCTTCTTGCGGTGCTCTCCGTCTCTTTCTTGCTCTCTTTCTTTTATTTCTTTTCTTCTCTCCCCCGGGTCGCGGTCACGATGGCGGAAAGGGAGGTGAAGAACGAGGTTAATGTCGCGCGACCCTATTTTTTCAGGTGGGAAGTTCAAGTTCAGGCGGGTAAAAAAAATCCGAAACGGGGGGTCGGCAAAAGGACAGGGGTTCGTGGACGATCATAATTGGACGTGGCTTCACAGCATCTCACTGTGGCTGTGCTCTCTTGGCAATCACACCTTTGCCAAGCGCTGATCGCCTTAGGGTATGGAGACGGAGGAGAAGATGATTCGTTCGTTGGGGGAGAATCTGGGTCGGATTGGATCCCCGGAACCGGATTGGCGGTGTCTGAGCCAGTGGAAATAAGGTTTTGTTTATCTTGAGGGATTTCCCAAGAAGAGGCGCAAAGCGGTGAGACAAAGAGATGGGAACAATCGTGCAAGTCAGATATGACCGTCTGTCTTTAATTCTCTCGACAGAGAAACAGTGGAGAAGTGACACTATCCGCAATTAAATAGGTGATCTCTGAAACATTATACATCACATCCCACCCTCGCGTTATGAAGGGGCGATAGTGAAGCTTTGTGGCTGTTCCTCGCATCACTAGCACCGAGTAGAAGAGTTCCAGATCGATAGTCCTGATGCTTAGCTAGATTGGGGATGGTAGGAGATGAAATCGCACCTAAGTCGGAGGCTAAGAGCGTCACGTCGTAGCATGCGGGGGTGATGGACTGAGCAGGTGTTACTGTATCGATACCAAACCCACGTTGCTAGATGTATCCCTCGATATGTACCGAGAATGCGATCTTCGTTTGGGATGTAAGTATGCGGTCTCAAAATGGAGGGGAAGAGAACATAAAAAGCCTGAATGCTTGCTAGCACTTGCAGCAGAAAGTGCGAAAGTAATTACTTCAAAGCCCTGGCTGGAATAGAGAAGTAAGGAAAGGGCTAATCCAAGTCTGCCTCTCTTTTTGCTTCGACGTAATTTCCAGATTAGATTTTCTCTTCTCGCCTTCGATTTGTCGATTCCTAGTTGAGGCTCTGATATAATTGGCGTCGTTCGGTTCCAATTATCGCCCAGACAGAGAACATTGAACTCTAACAGATCGAAGGGCAGGTAAAACCGTTGCCCAATCGATTCTGGGTAACCAACGGAAGGCTGTATCCCACAAAAGATGGGCCAAAATTTAGGGCGCGATGTACGAAGTAAACTTGTTCTTGGCACCGCTTCCCAAACGGTAAAACCATGCGTTTCAGCTCTCCCCGAAGGGGCGCCGTGATGGGAAGGCCCGCCGATGAGAATCCTCCGCCGACCAGAAGACGCCAACGAAACAAGGCTAATGATCTGCCGCACGCTGTCGAGGAACGAGGCAATGCCCCAATGGTTCAGGTCGCAGGAAAGAAGAGACCAAGCTGAACAGCCATCGGTGTAGAGATCTATATATATATTTCCTAGTGAAGGCTGGCCAAATGTGGAACAATGGCTTTGGCCAATGGGGAAGTGGAAGTTAGGCCGCCACCGGTATGCATCATCCAGGGGACATCACCAGGCTGGGGCTTATAACGGCCAAGCCCCAGAGGATCGGCCGCCCGAGTAGTAAAAAGCAGTTTCATCCGTTTCCCTGGGGCTAAAAGAGGATTGGCACATCTGCGCACCTGCATTTCTGACGGCCCGGGCCCCTGGATCCAGGGTCAAGGGATCTTTAATAGTCACCCATCCTAACCCTCGCACGACGTTTTTGATGTATCCTTTCTATGGCATTCTCAATTTCCCCTCCCCTCCCTTCTCTCAAGCTGCCTGCCCTCATCATGAACACCGTCAAAATAGCAATTCTCTTCTGCTTGGGGCTCTTCTTTCCAGCCATCTGGGTAGCAGCCGATGACAAAATTTCCGTCGCTGTGAATGTAGCTGCTGCCTACGACTCCGAGATCGATGATGGCTGGACTCGTTATGTTTTTTAACATCTTCTGGACGGAAACATAGCATATCAGCACCGTCCTAACCTCGAGAGAAGCAATATCTCCAGAGCTGTCATCCCTAAGAAAAACTCCCCGCTTGCGGCAGTCTATCGTCCTGACAGCAAAATTAAAGGGGCGGATGATGTAGGTTTCTTCTCTTTCTTTCCTTCTTTTCCTACCCTTTAGTCCTAAGATCTGGCTCCTAGATCCTCCTCTCATACCTCGACAAAGACAGCCGAATTATTGACGTCCACTTCAGCTACCAGGATGGGACTTTGGTTGATTGGAGCACTGACAAGACTTCGCACAAGTCCGCTTCTGGCCTCGCGATAGCGTCGATTGGTGACGGTCCTCGGCGGTTTTACATCGACGATGAAGGCTTCGTCGTCGAAGCCAAAGACAAAGAACACGCTCACCTCAATCCTGGAACGAAAGCCGCAAAGGGATCACTTGTATCAGCCGCGGTTCCAGTTGGCTCTACGGGTATTCATGTCTTCTTCATCTCCGAGGACCTCTCCCTTTCCTCGATTACTTTTAATGGTACCGGGTGGTCAGAAGCTATAAATTTGGCATCTCTCGCATTGCTCTATCCCCAGCGATTCTAGCGTAGACTAACTGACCTCGTATGGCCGTATCTAGTCCTGCCTCCTATACCAAACTTCACTTCGAAAGCAGGTGCGGGCTTCTCGGCTATCGCTTGGTCAAACCCCTTGATGATTCGCGTATTCTCCATCAACGAACACAAGCTTGCCACCGAGTGGACGTTTCAAAGCGGATCCTGGTCCAACACAACAGATTCCCTTGCGATAACAGAGACTGCCGTCGTCGCAGGCGAGCCCGTCGCTGCTTCGCGGAGTTCAAATAACTCGGGGAGGTACATAGAGTACTTTTATACGGCACCGGCGGGGCTAGTTATTTACCTGGCAAGGAACTCTCCGGAGGAAGCATTCTTTTACAAGGACTTCGCGGGGTTCGAACTAATACCTCAACAAAAGCCACCTCTCAGCCCGGGCGACAGAGCTGGCATAGCCGCCGCTGTGATTGCATTCATAAGCATTCTTATTTCAGGATGGAATCTTAGGTCGGCCAAGAAACGTACGACCGCGAAACAATTGTGGAAAGACCTCAGGCGTAAGGGTAGGAGGTTGCTTGGCTGCTAAGGTCGAGTCCTTGCACAGAGAGAGAGAGAGAGAACAAAGGCAGTAAGGGGATTGAAGGCAACTCTGATCATCAGTCGCTGCCGTAGTAATGGAAATAGAAGCATGATAATAATAGTAATAACAATAGTCCCTTCCATGGAGGAATGCTTAGCTACTGTACATCTTCTACTGGTCTGCAGGTAACTTCCATCGGCAGAATCAACTGTCGAGGCTTTTCCAAATCGTCCCCATTAGATCTGCCTCTCTTGTACATGGCCGGCGCGATAACCATAATGACGTTAGATTTAGTTGATGGCGGCATCTCGCCTCTCTCCACCGTCATGATCGCAGCATCAAACTGACAAGGCATGTCAGGCCCAAACCGCCAGGAAACTTCAGCGGCCTGACGGCAGATGTCACGATCCATGGCGATGGCTCTTTCCAAGACGCCTTCCATCTCCCGAAGGAAATCGTCATAGTTAGAAGCCCCGGGATCGACTTTGGCGAAGGGCCCAATAATCCCGAGGATCTCCTTGGCGAGACGTTGCAGGGTAGCCTTCCCTGCTTTCTCCAGTGCCTCCTTTTCGCTCTCGATTGTTTCGAGATCGACGAGGAGTTTCGTCGTGGAAACGACCCATGACTTGAATTTCCTGTATGCCTCAACGTCCCTCGCGGCTGTGAAGAAGTCAGCGTAAGAACTCTAGGAGGGAAACGGATACCCCTTACCATCTCGCAGCTTTGAATGTAGTCGGAAGGCATCATCCGATAACTCCCCGGCCCAACGAAATCCGTAGAAAACCGCCTGGTCCAGAAAAGCCCAGATGCACGCTTGGATCACGGCACTGCGCCTGGTCGAAGATGCGAGGAATCGCTTAAAGTCATCCGTGCCTGCCGTAGTCTCCCTCATAAATTCAAAGCCCACAGCTCCTTGCGCCCTCTCGAACCTCCCTTGGAAGTCCAGAAAGGGGCCATCGCTTTCGAAATATCGAATAGCAAAATCGCGAATAGCCGTGCGAAGTTGACTAGCCCATTTGTCAAGGTCGCTGTCGGTTACCTGCGACGCGGCTTGCGACGTCCTGGTAAGCTGCCCGAGCTCCTTTGCCGACTGCTTCCATTTTCGGCGGAACTCGTTTTTCTCCGCTTCGGCGTGCTCGAGCTGCGATCGCGACGTAGTCAAGGAGCTTTGTGTCGCTTCCAGTTGGCGGTTCATATTGGTCTTTGTCACCTCGAGCTGGCGACCCAGACTCTCTTTCGCTGCTCGTTCCCTGGTCAGGCTTGACATGAGCGAACTGACAATCGCTCGCCTGTCATCCACCAACTCCTGAAGTCGTTTGTTTTCCTTCTTCATTGTTCTGCATTCCTCCTGCACCTGATCGAGTTGGCACTGGAGGACTTTTCCGTTCTCGATGTGGCTCTTGAGATCTTCAAGATAGGGGCAGCTCTCCTCTTCGAACTCGGACCCCTTAGGAGGCAGCGGGAGATGATCTTCTTCAGAACGTAGTGGGGGCTCAACTCCGGCATCATTTACATCTTCCATCTTGGTGTCACCATCTGTAGAGTCCACCAGGACTCCTTCTTGACCAGGAGAGAAGGGATTGGTCGTTTCGGGGAGGGGTGGGCCATCCTCACCCTGTGGCTCCAGGCCCGGCTCTAGTTTCTTGTCGGCAAGTTCGGGTCGACGACGTTCAGCACGACGTTCGCTGTGACGCTCTTTCAGACGATCGCTCTGTCGATGACCCGACTTAGATCCGCGGCCTGACGGTGGCGACCGCGATAATCCTCGGGGCAGCCATGAATTGAAGAGGCTGGACATGACGATATATTTTCAGTACACTTTTTTTTTTTTGGATTTAGTATTAGAGGCGATATGGAAAATAAAATTATCTGGCAAGGATGAAGAGCTGATTGGGGAGCTTTTGTGGCCTGGAGAGACGGGACTGGCATTCTTTCCCGTGCGATGTGAGAGGGATAGAGGACCGGTTCCATCTGAAGTCCTACGCATCTGAGTTAGGTTAGGTGGGCGATGTTGGGTAAAAATCGTATCAGTAGGCCAGTTCTGTGGTGCCACGCCCAACGCAGGGCTTCACACCAACTGGTGCTGGGCCTAGTCAGACTTGGGGCAGCCCCGGGCGAAGTGGTTTGACATGAAGGCGTAGGCAGCCAAGCCCTCCACATCCATATTGGCAATACTCTACACCCGAGGGATAAAAACGTCCAATAAATGAGCCTACTTCCAGGTGGCTTGTTCCTTTTTCTAATTTGTGTTACATTAGGCGCCGGACGCTCCCAAAGACCTTGCACTTTGTCGCCATAGGCACCCGACAGATGCGGGTTTTTAGGGAGCAGGCTAGGGCTGAGGCGGGGTGGCTTTGTAGATCCCTGCTAGGTGTCGTCAGAGCCTGACTTCTTGCAGAAAGTAGAAAAACATGGTTGTTTCATCGGGGCTGGCGTAGATTGGCTAAGACCTGACTCTTGGCTCTGGGCATCTCGGGCCAACATGTCGATGTGACGAGTCCACGAAAGGCTCGGGCGAGCACCCAGGTATCAATATAATACGAGGCAGGAATCGAAATACCCGTGGAAAACAATTCTGATTATCGCCATTTACAAGGAGCAACCTCACTCTCGGGAATAAACCTTTACATCCTACACTTATACGCTGTCAAAAATATTTCTTTCTTTTCTTATTGCAAATCCCATAGAGTGGCACGTGAGTATGGCATCGGACGCGTTGGCAAACCTTCTTAACCAGGCCAAGATTGGCCAGTCCGAGGACGAGGACGAGATCCTCATCATCGGGATTGATTTTGGGACAACGTGAGTCTTCTGTCTTTTTCCGGCTATTGGTGCCGCCTCATATTATTAACATGTCCATTTTCTTCCAGCTTCTCCGGTGTTGCATGGGCGACCATCGAGGACCTGGAGAGCGACGATATCCACTTGATCACCACCTGGCCTGGCACCGGCCGGGAGGAGGGAAAAGTCCCCACTGAACTGTTCTACGAGGATGGCCAAACTATGTGGGGGTTCGAGGTGCCGCGAGACGGCGACCCCGTCCGCTGGTTCAAGCTCCTTCTCCTCAAGAACGAAGATATCCCCTCGGATCTGGGTGAATCAGAGTTCCTTATCCGAGCCAGAAAGATGCTTCGGGAAAACGGCAAGACCGCCATAGACCTCATCGCCGATTACCTGCGGTGCATCTGGGCGCACGCTCTCGCGTCCATTGAGAAGGCCCGTGGCAAATCGGTCGTGGACGCCTACCAATTCCGTGTCGTCATCACTGTGCCTGCTATCTGGAAAAACTACGCCAGGCAGGGGATGAAGGATGCTGCTCGGCAGGCTGGCATCCTTGATTACCGCGCTGGAGGCGAGACGGAGTTGGTCTTCGCGCCGGAGCCTGAAGCGGCCGCACTCGCCACCCTTTGTGAAAAGGGGCGGAAGTTGAACACGGATGAAGTGTATGTGGTCTGTGATGCTGGTGGTGGCACCGTCGTAGGTCTCCCCGCTTCTTGTTAAATTCGAAAGCCGATGGCTTAGAGACACTTTTGCTGACTCGAATCCCAGGACTTGATCAGCTACCAAGTCGGCAGCCTTGATCCGATTCGCCTCGATGAAGCTGTCGAGGGTACAGGTGGCCTCTGTGGCGGTATCTTCATCGACGAGGCCTTCGAGCGCATTTGCAAGTCTCGCCTCGGCAGAAGATGGGACCGGCTCAGTAAGGCGGGTATCAAAGAAGTGATGACGGGCGAGTGGGAGCACTACGTCAAACCGCAACTCAAGAAGGATCCGGCCAACGCTACAAAGGAATACATCATCAGCATTCCTGCGGAGGCTTTCGTCGACTCGGAACTTGACGATACGAGCCGAGAACCATTCATCAAGAACGGTCGCATTCACTTCAAGGGGTAAGCAAAATCCTTCTATACCCGCAGATCGATGCTAATGACCTTTTCCGGCAGTGATCACCTGGAGCAAGCCTTTGCTGAAGTCCTCGGTGAGATTGGGAGGCTCATCGACGAACAGATCGACAGGTCCACTGCGAAGGGAAAGACCGTGAAGGTAAGCCACCTCATCACGAATTTCTCCCTTTTACTACTTACGATCCACTGACTGACCGTCTTAGTCCGTTATCCTTGTCGGTGGTCTCGGCGCCAGCCCATTCTTGTACCAGTTTGTCGAGCAGAGATACGCAAACAAGGGAATTAGCGTGTTGCAGTCCGGAGGCATCAAACCGTAAGCTACAATAAATACCTCCAACCTCGACCACTGGAGAAACCTTCAACTAACATAAGTTACAAGACGCACGGCGATTTGCCGCGGCGCAATCCTAAAGGGAATCCTCAGTGGAGGAGCAGGCAGCTCTGTCAAGGTCAATGGCTCCGCCTCGATTGTCGCCGGGTCAAAAATATCTCGGGCCAGTTTCGGCGACATCTTCCGGACGCCGTGGGTCGATGGAAAGTTCCCCAGCGAAGACAAAGTGTGGTGTCCCCTCGAGGAGCGGTATTTTGCCAAGGAGCGGATGGAATGGTACATTGTCCGAGTAAGTGGCTGCTGCCAATCGCGTCCGTCACTCGCTTTTTGAAGTTGCTCCGCTGCTAACCGTAGTATTCGTTAGGGATCTTCTATCGACGAGGCGCAACCAGTGCGTCATTCGTACTACTACGTCTACCGGGAGGACTTTGGAGGAATCTTCTCCGTTGATGTTCACCAGTGCGAGGACGAACAGGCGCCCCCACGCGTAACAAAGAGCGTGAAGCGTCTCTGCACAATCGACTGTGCTCTAGACACGCCGTTCTTGTCGCTGCCTACCTTGAAATCGAGTAGTGGGAGGGCATGCAAGAAACTCGAGTTTGAGATCGAGGCGCTCCCGTCTGGTGCTTCGGTCGAGTTTAGCGTCTATGTAAATGGGAAGAGACTCGGGGCTCAGAACGCAGAGATTAAGTTCCAGTGAAGGGATTCTCGGAGAAAGCTGCTCTTATTGTTGGGGGAGGACCACTGACACGTCGGTGAGATGTTGGCTGGCGGAGAAAGTGCGTTGGGCTTGGCCAACTTCGGCGATTTCCACCCGTTGTATTACAGAATAGGGATTTAAGTGTATGTCTGAGTTTGCGTCGCCACTAAAGTGAGAATAATATTGTTATTTTTCTTCTACGTTGACTGACGCAGACGGTCAAGCCAGCGAAACTGCTGGATACGATAAGGGGGCGTGTATCATCATCAACGCACGCGGTAGCCTAAGCCGAAGAGACTGATATTTAGGTATAGGCTTGTCGCCGACCGGGATTTGATGTATTTGTTGTTTGCAAACCACCAAGAAGGGCAAAGGGGGAAGAGGAGCTAAGCTCGCAAGCTATTTCCGCCTCCTGCGATACCTCTGTAGGTCATGTTAACGTCTGCACCTAAATGAATCGGTGATTCGGCTTTGATAGAGCCACCGCCGTCTTAGGTACGGAATCAGTCCTAGGATCACTGCTCCATTGAGATGTTGGTCGTCTCGAGCTCAGTAATTATTAATGGGATGAGGCCCCTATTCAAGTCAACCTTCATCTGCTACGCGGGTGTTGTTGGAGAGAATGTCGCTGCTCCCTAGACTCGTTCATTACCGTTGTATCGGCAACCCTTTTACAATTCCTGTGATAATGAGGATCGGCAGATACGAAATAATTCTTCTCCCTTGTTTGCCCTAACCACCTTCCCGCGCGTCTGTTTGCTCTCCAGGGTATGCATCCTCTCTTGCGAAAAGAACACCGCCCCATGGCCAATTCCAGAATCTACATCAGTAGTAAGAGACTTTCCGTCCCAGAACCCCGGGCTGATGAAAAGGTCTTGAATGTTGGGAGCGTTGGAAAGTGTTGACGGGGATATTATTATTAGGACTGATAAGCCATCATACTACCAATGACCTATCTATGACAACGTGTATTCGAAGGGGCGGTCCGCTCGAGAAGAGAGCAACCTGCAATATAGCGGGTTTCCAACCGTCGCATCGCTTTCGATTACCAGTAAGAGCTACGCCGTAGGTAGGTTACAGCAAGGAGGGCTCAAAGATCGAGATGTTACTCTGCCGCTAAAAGGGTGTATCGGCCCTATGCGAGCGTCCCGTGCTACGGAGTAGCACATAGTACCTCGGAGCTGGGGCCCGTAGCAGTAGGGCTAACTTAACCCGCGTCCGATCAGCTGCTCCAACTTCCTTGCACAGGATCTGATCGACAGATTGACATAGTTTGCTGCTGCCCATCAGGGTTGCAGCATTCCAGAGGAGGGTGCGGGAGCGTCGGGACCTGCATAGACTGTCCCGGTGGCTCTTATGATGGTGGTGGTGATCTATCAAGGTTGCATGACTTGAGATTATATATTCTTGATCATGTCCCCTTGACCTTTGCACGTCGTCGGGTGAAGTAGCGTTTATTACGCTCTTATTCTCGACCTGAACATGCGCATACACTTTGCCTCCCATCAAAGTCGACATGAAGCTGAATGTCGATTCTCCCCTTGGGAAAGCATGGCGGATAGACTCTTTAATACTCCGACGAACCAAACGCCGAAGCGGAAAAAAAATCTCAAATTCAACTCGATATCCAACCATCAAATGCATTCCACTGACTGATCTCTTCCTCGGCTTGATCTCTGCTTGCATGGCGTTGGAAGCTCGTGCCAATGAGGGCCGAATACTCAATTAGGCAAGTCGGAAGAAAATGCGAGGAATTCTCACCGCGCCCCAGTCTCAATAGGACATTGCATGCACGAATTTCAACACCGAGATCTATCCACTCTACGCTATTAATTTACTCCTGCATACGACGTATACACGGACGCATCGACGATTGAAGTCGGCGGCTCTTTGTCTTCGCCTCCACCTTATCCCAAGAACTTCGGCCGAACCACTTGCTCAGAACGTGCATCTGTCCCGGACGGTTCATCTCGATCCCGAGTCTTGGCCAAGCCGTGCCAACCTGCCGAATTCCGGGAGTCTATGCGTCGGCCTCTCCTCTCCTCAATGCGCACCAATAAGTCTCCAAAAGAGTCAAGCCAGTGGAAGGGATTGTGCCCTTTTCACGCCATTACTAGAGATGCCAAGAAGAATCTAACGAAGACGGCGGTCTCACGATCCCAGTTCACGGGCCCACGTGCTATTTAAATTGGAAAGATAACGATCTTGATGCTTCAATTGAAGCTGCCCAGCTTTTCCTTCTGATGCAGCCTAGAATATCCCGGGTTCGACTCCACCTCCTCTGTCACACAGGAAAGAGACGAGATGCCAAAATGGGAAATTAGCTCTCCGGGCCAAGACACACCAAAGCGGATCTTTTGTCCGTGGCTGCGAGCAGGGGCGCACGACCAATCAGGGCCTTGACGCCAGGCACGGGATGTCGAGATTCGCCTAGCGTAGCCGGCGCCACATGCACGAAGAATCCGCCGGTCGTGGGGGAGAGAGCCTGAGAGAGGAGGGGATGGGAGGGGATGGGAGGGGATGGGGGATTACCGTTCTCTTGCTGCTTGCTCTCTCTCTCTCTCTTCGGCCTTTTTGGGGCTGTGGGATCGGGAATTCAATACTCGACTACTCTTTGGTGACCGAGACCTGCTGTGTTCCCGTCCACGTCACGAATTAAACTCCACGGATCACAACAGGACAGCCACCGAACCAGTCAGACGAGAGGAAAATCAGAACAGCTCAGGGCCTCAGGCCGAAGAGCTGCCGTGTCGCGTCGCGCCAGCTCTGGTGTTTTCTATGCTGCCCCCGTCCGGTTCCGGGGCCACAGCTTCGACAAAAGATCATTTTCTCTTCTCTCCTCTTAGGTAGGCTTTCCTGGGCTTGTTCAATGCTGCTCCAGTCCAATGCTGCTCCAGTACTGTCCCAATACTGTTCCAATGGGACGGAACCCTTTTCTTCTAGTACTGCTGCTAGCTCTAATCCTCTTAGACCTTGGTCGCACCCCCGCCAAACGCTCCAACGCGTTACCCCATCTCCCTCTCCTCGCACGTGTACCCGCTTCCACTGATGAGCCGCTAAGCCCACGGATCCAAGATGGAGTTCCGCATTCTGCACGTGTAGCTGACCCATGTTCACACCCTCGCAGGCCCGTTCGATCTTTCCCAGGGTTCAGCATTGTCCAATCCCTCTTCCCAGGTTCCCCAAGCCAGTGGTCCATGATCAGCGCAGCACTAATTCGTACGATTGCTACTCTGACCCGGCCCCCCGTTCCCCGCTTTCCCGTGGTGGAGTATGGTGGTGCCTTGGAATGCTCTCTTACTGTCGCTATGCACTATTTCCATTCTTTGGGGCGGCTGCATCGGATATTGACGCCTTCCTAATAGGCAAACATGTGCCACACTTGTACGAATATGATCACCGAGACGCCTTTCGAGATGCATGTACGGGCCCAGCTGCTTTGCTTGCCATGCTCTTCCAATGCTCTGACTCGGCTCACCTTGAGGTGACATGTACCCATCCAAAGTCCAACGAAACCCTGCAGCTTAGTTTAATCTCCCGAGAAAGCAAAGACGAGAGGCAGGAAAAAAAGCAGCAATAATTGATGCTTTTTGAGGGAAAGCATGCGAAAGAGAGATGGATTCGATACTTTCCACGAGAAACGAGGCGGATGATCATAACGATCGGCAAATATTAAAATAATCCCAATCGCTGCATCTCTCATTCTTTTTTCCTTCCTTTTGTTCCTCGCCCTTTCTTTGTCCTCCCCAAGGCACAGTGTTGTCCTGCACTGCTACCGTACCCGTCCATTCGTTTGCCTCGGCCAGGTCCTTCTTATTCCCTTTCCGTTCCTTATTCCTGTATTAATTCCAAGCAACAATGGTCTCCCGCCTCAGCGCCGCTACCGCCCTACTGGGCGCGTACCTCTCCGTCGTCTCGGCCCAGACCTTCCAGCGTCTCGGTGCCTGCCCCGACCTCGGCTGCGTCTTCCCGCCCGACCAGGCCGACTTCCTCCCCGGCCAATTCTTCGACCTCCGCGTCGAGGTCCACGCCCCCGTCAACGGCTCCGAGGCCTTCAACGACGGCGTCCCCGACAAGGACTTCTCCGTCACCGTTACCAAGAAGGGCGCCGCCAGCCAAAAGGTCACCGACTTCTTCGGCGTCGAGGAGCCCGAGCTCGAGACCTGGAAGTTCAGCTGGTATGAGGACCTCTTCGCTGAGGATGCCAAGCAGAAGAGCTTGGTCAATGTTGCCAGCAAGATTTACCGCCGCATCGTGCTGAAGGAGCCTGGAGAGTACGAGGTTACTCTTTCGTACTATGGCAACAAGAAGACTGTCGCCAATTGGGTCGTCAGGCCCATTGGTCATAAGAAGAAGGCCAAGAACATCATCTTCTTCATCGGTGCGTTTGGTCTTATTTCTCGGGAGTTGTTATCATGTCAATGCAGCTAACAATCGTCAATAGGCGATGGCATGACCACCAACATGGTCACGGCTGCCCGTCTCCTTGGACACAAGAGCATCAACGGCAAGTACCAGTCGCTCTTGCAGCTTGACAAGTTCCCCGTCCTCGGCCACCAGATGACGCACTCTATCGACTCGTACATTACCGACTCTGCCAACTCTGCTGCCTCCCTCTACAGCGGTCACAAGGGTACCGTCAACGCCATGGGGTGAGTCTCATTGTTTTTCTTTTCCTCCTTTTCCCTTCTCCCTCCGTTTCGTCGAGCCATTTCTTTCCCTCTCTCTCATTCCACAAACTAACTCCAGGCAGTGTCTACGTCGACTCGTCTCCCGACGCGTTCGATGATCCCAAGGTTGAGACTATTACCGAGCTCATCACCCGTATCTGGGTAGGTCAACTGATGCTTTCCTGCCCTTCCATTCTTCCTCGACCCTCGTCCTAACCAATCCTCATAGGGATCTGCCTGGGGTGCCGTCTCCACTGCCGCCCTCTCCGATGCTACCCCCGCCGCCCTTACTGCTCACACCCGCCAGCGCGCCCTCTACGGCCCCATCATCGACCAGGCTCTCAACGGCATTACCAACTACACCTGGACCCCCATGAACGGCCCCGACGTCTACTTCGGTGGCGGTGCCGAGCAGTTCTACCCCGGCAAGGGTTCCTACCAGGGCAAGGACTACTACCAGGAGTTCGCCAACAAGGGCTACACCGTCTCCCTCAACAAGACCTCCCTCCTCGCCGCCGACCCCAAGGAGAAGGCCCTCGGCATCTTCTGCCAGAGCCACTTCCCCGTCTGGCTCGACCGTAACGTCTACACCGAGAACCTTAAGGCTTTCAAGAACGACCCTCTCGGCGGAGAGGCCCCCGCTCTCGACCTCCCCGGCCTCAAGGAGATGACCGTCAAGGCTGTTGAGATTCTTCATAACCGTGGTGGTGACAAGGGTTTCTTCCTTATGAGCGAGGCTGCTTCCATTGATAAGCAGATGCACGCTCTTGACTACGACAGGGCTCTTGGTGATCTTCTTGAGCTTGACGACACCGTTAAGGCCACCATCGACAAGCTTGAGGAGCTCGGTGTCCTCGACGAGACTCTCATCGTTATCTCTGCTGATCACGGTCACGGCTTCGAGTAAGTTTATTGGACTTGTTTTTTTGAGAGGAATAAAAAAAAGGACACGATAACTAACTGGGCCTGTGCCTACAGCGTCTTCGGTAGCGCCGATACCAAGTACCTCGCCGCCCAGAGCGAAGACCGCAAGAAGCGCCGCGCCATCGGCACCTACGCCAACTCCGGTCTCTCGCACTACACCGACGAGGCCGCCGGCATCAGCTACAACACCGGCGCCAACTTCCCCCTCAACTGGACCCCCCGCTACGCCATCGCCGCCGGCGTCGCCGCCAACCCCGACCACCGCGAGGACTTCCACCTCCACGAGGAGGGTCCCCGCAACCCCGCCAAGAGCATCGCCGGCGAGTACTTCGTCGACCCCAAGGATTCCCCCCACGGTTTCGTCGTCAACGGTACCCTCTCGCCCGTCGAGAGCGTCGGCGTCCACTCGCTTACTGATGTCCCCGTGTTTGCTATGGGTCCTTGCCAGAACCTGTTTGGTGGTGTTTACAACAATGTGGATATTTTCTACAAGTTCGCCGAGTGCTTCGGTCTTGGTCTTAAGGGCAACGGCACTGATAGCTGTACTCCTAAGCCTCCCAAGGGCAAGGGTAAGAAGACCAACTAAGGGATTTTTTGAAAAGAATGGAGTTTGATGTGTAAATAGAGCAGCGGGCGGTTGGGACTGTCGCTGTCTTCTAACTGTTAACTATCCTTGACTACTTAACTTTTAATGTTATTTTTGTTAATTCATTGATACCAAGGCGGTTGAAGTCCTAAGATTGGAACCGCAGGCAGAGTAAGAGTTCCATCTCGTAGTGATCCGTACAACCACCACTAATATTAAGGATGCCACTCCCCCAAGTCATGAAATGAAGGGCATATACTGGGGTACTGAGGTGCAGCTGTCAAATTGGAACCT
This sequence comes from Scedosporium dehoogii, assembly GCA_002812735.1. Taxonomy (NCBI): domain Eukaryota; kingdom Fungi; phylum Ascomycota; class Sordariomycetes; order Microascales; family Microascaceae; genus Scedosporium; species Scedosporium dehoogii. The sequence goes on from PGIR01000189.1 coordinate 54,383, forward strand.
AACGAATTGGGCGCCGTTTGCTAATAGTTCAAAATGGAGAAGAAAGTCAAGTGCTAGCAGAAAATAATTCGTCCATGTCCAATTCTCCTTCCAGCTTTCTTCTGGGGTCAATAGGTCGTAATGCTCACCGTTATTAATTCCAGCCCATCGGTGCCTCCCTAAGCAAAATACCGGAGAGTACGGCAATGTGTATGAGCATTGTCAGGCTTTCGGGACTGACCGACTTGTTTGCTGTACCGTGACGTTAGCCTACCGTCCCAGCATGGATGAGTGGCCAACTCACCTTTTACAATGTCGTCCTCTGGGCCCGGCGTTAGGAACATGCGAGTCTTGGCGGCAAGTATGGGAGCCATGCCGACGTAACAGTTCATATGCATGGCATATTCATCCGAGAGCATCCATCTTAGGTGCTTTGCGTATAACCAGACGCGTCTCGGGTGGAGCTGGAGGATGAAGTGCATGAAGTTTCCCCGAAATCTGACACCGATGTGGCCGTCTAAAGCCCGGCTGCTATTAAAGACGAGTGCGTGAAGTTTATATAGTCTCCACGATTGTTCCAAATCTTCGATAAACGTCCTCGCCGTTCCGCCTTGGAGATAGACTCGAGTCAGCCGCCAGCAAAATAAACAAATAAAACAATAAAAAAAGATTTCAAGGTCGTCCCAGATTTCTGTACCTAGTGCAGAATACGTAACCACAAATGTGGACGCTTCAGGTTCAACGAATTTAAAGTCCCTTTCGAAGGTTGCTTTCATGATGTCCAACCAGAGATCGTCGACGCTTTGGATATCGAACTCTTTACTTGCTGTCTCATCCTCGCACCAAAGGGGGATTTTGTCGGATCCGAGAGCCTTCAGCAAACGCGACAATTTCCCAAGGCAGGTCCGGCGACTCATTAGACTGAAGGTCTCGGCGACTCCGACCGTCTTAAATCCATGAGAGTTCGAAGTCAAATACGTCTCAAGGGTTTGTGTGAAGGCGGGGAGCGAATGGAAAACAATGCTCTTGCACCGTAGGAGATTGTCAAGGAAGATGGAGTTTATGATGTCGACGTGGGCTTTTTCGATCGGCCAAAATCGGAAGCAGAACTTGTCATTGCGATGAGGTCTATGTCTCCCTGTCTCAGCCGGATTTAGCTCCAGCCGTCCATTGACAACTCTTGTGTATGAGTTCGTAGCTTTCTCCACCGGCAAATCGGCGAGGATGGACTTTACGTTCTCGGGTTCCGGGAATTGCGCCGCTATTCCTCTCATGATTGTTTCTCGGCCCTTCCTTATCTTGGGGTTTGCGTCCTCGAGTGGATTGGGAAGCGCAAAGCTGCGGAGCACGATGATGAGCCGGGGCGAGATAGGGCCAAACTCATGGAAGCACGCGTGCAAGGATCCCAGGTACTTCCCTGTCTTAGGACAAGTTGTTTCGTGTATGGGCCCCTCGAAGACGTTATAGCACTGGTCAGTAAGGATAAACTCGTCATCCGGCTCAGCAGGCGTCAAAAACGCCGTGTAAGAAGATTGGATGTGCCAAGCAAACATTTTTGCATCCGCGGGGAACATGTTGTCTTGTAATTTGGTCGTCCACTCCCCGTCGGCATCCATCTCGAGGTCCAGGATTGCGCGGAGATTGTGAAGCCAGACATCCCTCGGATTTTTGAAGCCGTTCTCGGCCATATACATGAGAAGAAGGTTTTTATCCTCCGCCACGTAGCTTGAAAAGTCACCAGAGACGTACTTCCCGTAGAAGCCAGGCCCACGGTATTTCATAATAAACAGGAACTTGCGTAACCAGTCCCTTTCCGATCGGTCGAGGAATAGTCCAGGATCACCGTTCTCGTGCGCCCTCTTTACCTTTTGGAGGATTGTCGCGACCCGACGTTCGAGCCCAGATAGTTCCTGTTCGATGCTCTTCTGATTTTCGATGGTGCCAGCAGAGTCGTTGTACATATTTTCTTGGCCGAACCATCGGGTGACTAGCGCCTCGCGTGGCTTTGGTTCGTCTGAAGCAAGGTCGACAACATTGAGCACCTTGTCGCCCTTTCTCGGGTCTCCTTTCTCTCTCGGTTGGCCATTCTTCTGAGACCTCTTTTGCTTCGGGGGCTTATAGACATGGGAGAAGTTGCGGAGAATAAATTGGGGGATGTAATGCTGATACTGCACTTGGGGTTGCATGGCGTTGGCGGCGGGCAGTTAGGTAAGGAATCTAGAGAGAGAAAGAGTCGAAGTCGCTGTTGTGAAATTGTAGCAACAATTATAAGCTCTTGGTGTCGTCGGAGCTCCTCTCTAATATGCTGTCTCCCCGCTTGATGATTGCGACACCTGGTTCGGATGCCAACTGAATCAAAGACGAAAAGTGCGTAGACTTAAATCCATATTCAGACTCGAAGCTGAGTTCTGGTATCATCAGGGCTGAGCTTGGGCTGGCGAAAGCTGAGCTCGGCTGATAAGGGATGAGCAACGCAAACAGGCCCACTTTAAGGAACACAGGAGCCTAGAATAAGGCCAGGGCGATCTAATTGTAGCTGGTCCGTTTTCGCCCCCGTCACTTTGTGTTGGAACAAACGTTGTTGATCAGGAAAGGAATTTCCTGGTGGAGCTAGGAAAAACGGTGCCCTACTTGGTGTGAGGTTCGGTAGCTCACGCCAGCTGGCCACAGCCAGCCGGGCCGCCAACACTTTGGTCCAGACCGGATTATTGTCAGCTAAAATTCTAGGCAATTCGTTCCTTCCGATGGATTCAGGATGCATGAGTCCGTGAGAGAATTTGAGCAGGGCGGTGCAAATGAGGAAATGGGGAATAGTGCTTGCTCTTTCCATCTCTGTATCGTATAACCTTCCCAGTAATGATATACTCAGCCATCTTGTTACGTGGCCCTATTCAGTGGGAGAATCGGTTCCCAGCAAATTCTGCCCTAGAACTACCCCACTTCAATAGCCTGGCGAAGCTTCTAACGTAAACTTAGCCCAGGTAAGTAATGGCGAAACTCCATGACCCTACAATATTCCAGGCATCGGGCCGTCTTGGAGAAACAGAAATGAGACGCCTACTCTCATTGAGCACATAGCGATATACGCCTAGGCAGCCAAAGGCACTGGTATTTTCTCTAACGCCAGTCTGCCTCAATGAAATGCTAGAGAAACCAAGCATACTGTATATAACCCCCTTGACTAGGAAGCTGTGGTAGACCACTTTAGAGAAATAGACAGTTCCTATTGAAAGCCCTAGCGACCAGCTAGGTGTCGTATCTAGCCTACTAAAGAATGAATAATATCATGTGTTTATATACTTGTAATATAGCAATGTTAGCCTTGTTTGATCAGTGTGACTTCGACTGGGCATGCAACTATACTCTTCTCGTGGGTTGTAGGAATTAGGGTGGCCGACGGATTTTAATTCGAAATTTGGCGCTAGCAGTATTGCGTGGTGCATGAGTACGTTTCCAAATCCAACTAGTCCAAGTCAGAGCCGCATACTCTTTGAGCGGGCCGATGCCCGATATGCACTTACTCCCTACTTTCAGGAGTATCTGGATGGATACGACAGCTCAGTGGTTATCGACCCGGTCCAGCATCCGGACCTGGTCAGGTCCGCATTCAAATTGAATTTATTTAGTTAATAGTATTGCATTAGATAATGAAATTGTGCTCTGTTGTATATTGCCTCCATTCTAGCATCCCCATCCTGCCCGATACATTTACAGCAGTTTGAGGTCCTGTCGCATTTCAGACCCGCAGTGATCCACAGCGGGACACCCCACTAACCCGGGCAGCGATCCTCCCTTTCACAGCCGGTGCACTACCCGAACTCCGAGCCCAGCAACCAAACGACCTCTCAAGTTCCTAAAAATGACAACCAGTTTTCACTTGACATTTTATTCTGCATCCTTCACCCTGCTCTGTAGTCTTGTCGCTGTCCACACTTACGGCAACTCGATAACCCACCCGTTAAATGACAGTCCGTCAAGGCGAATAGTCAGCAGCTCCGACTCCAGAATCTCCTGCTTCCGCGCCATCAGCTCGCCGACGTCCCAGTTAGCCCACACGAACCTGTTACGCAGGAACGCCGCCTCGGGACTGACCAGCCATATGGTGAAGTGGCCAGGGAGGTCGACTATGCCATTGCCTGCGAGTTAGCCCTCACAACTCTTTTGACCTTCGAGAGATGTATACGATCCGGGTATACCTACCATGGTCCACTGCCTTGATTCCGAACTTCCTAGACATGTCAGTGTCCACTACGCCCGGCTGCATACTGACCACATGCACCCCCGGATTCTCAAGCGCAATATGCCCAAACATTTTCTCCGCCGCGACCTTGCTCGCCGCGTAGGCACTTCCCCCAAATGCCAGCGGCGGAATGTGCGCGACGCTGCTTGACACGTTGACGATGCATCCCGCGGCCGCGTCGCCGGAGTCTTCCGCAAGCCTCGGCGCGTGGGACAGCCACGCCCGCGTCACGTGCAGGGCCCCGAGGACGTTGACCTCGAACGCAGACCACCAGTCCTTCAGGTCTGAGCAGTGCGCCGGCCCTGGATCCGCCGCGTACCCGGAGTTGCTGATCAGCACATCGATCGGGCTGGCAAACTCGCGCGCGATGGTGTCGAAGGCCTCCCGCGTCGCGTTCTCGTCGGTAATATCGGCCTTTACGGCCAGCACCCATGTCGCGGGGTACAGACCCTCGATTTCCCTCTTTGTCGCCTCCAGGTTTGCGATTTTGCGGCTGACGATGGCGATCTTCGCTGAACCTGCCGCTGCGAAGGCGCGGGCTATGCCGGCCCCGATCCCGGTCCCACCGCCGGTGATGGCGACAGACTTGCCGGCGGTGGAGAGCTCGGGGCGGTCGAGCGGGGAGATGGAGGGGTACGGGGTGCTGTGCCAGGTGCGGGTGAATGAGGGGAAGTTGAAGGGGGGTGGTGAGGAAGGAGCCGGTGAAGGGGACATCGCAATATAAGCTTGGGGGTTGTATCTTGTTAGATGGATGGAGATCAGGGGCTTAGTTAGAATAAGAAGTTATGGATTAACTTGGAATCCCTAGTAAGTGCAGGAGTAGGCGATAGTTCAAGAGAAAGGGGACTGGTGTCGGAAGTTGCTACGAAGATGAAGTCATCTGATCGGGCTTTTACCTGTAATTTCGAACGTTTGCTGTCCAATTCTCGTCTCGGGGATTTTCAGGAGGTATGCTGCTTGCAGAGAGCCATATCGTCTGTAAAGCAGAGGATGACTACCACTATTCCTTGCCACCTTTAAAACGAGACATATTGGTCCGCGTCTGACATATCAGAATTCGAGTGCCTTTTTACGCAGCAATTATCACCTCATAACACGCATGTGTACACTACTAGTAAAAAGAAGTCAGCCTCTGACGTACCTAAGCCTAGTGTTTCGAAGGAATGACGATTCCACGCCCTTCATCCCTGTTCAGCCACCATAGTGTTATCTTTCTTATCTCCTCTGTTCCTTTATGTCTCCCTTGCCCTGTACCTAATCAGGAGTTTATATCAGCGGATTGAAATATGATAAAGAAACTAGTGATTATTGAGATGAGTCGATAGGGGTAATGGAGCTAGCGCGATCAAATGCCATATATGTTTGGAAAGCACCTTGCCTTATAGAGTTGAATCAGCGACTTGATCGCCAAGTCGACCAGCCTCCGGCGGATGAGACGTTGGTCACCACTTTTGCAGTTATTCGTTTCACCACGCTGTCCTCTTTGATCCATCCCGGTCGCGCCCCATCATCGAATGCAGCCAAGGAGAGTGCAGTTTCGGTGTAGGCCATGGGGTCGCGGGATCTTCCGCAAAGAGCTTGCATACTTTAATGCTGTAGTTGATGCTATTACTATTGTTGAGTCGAAAAGTGATTTGTTGTCCCCCTTACCTTTCCCACACGCCGTCTTTCGACAAACTAGGGCCTGCCTTCGCGGATTAGTATTGCAGCGTAAACTCTTTTAGGGCTGCCACCGGAAAAAACTAATCTTAATTAGGCCTACGATCACTTCCTACAGTCTCATATATAACTAAAACCAAGCCCATCCTCACAGGAACTTCAATTATCGTCCTTCCCTAAGGTGAACTGCAATAGTCGGAGCTCTAGCGGATTCATCTGTAAGTTGATCCCGAGGTCTCTATATCGTATTGGGGCTGTTACCACTCAGTTGGTGCGGAAGGCGCAGCTAGCGAGCTCTTTCATCTGTCGCCTTGTGTATGCGAGAGTCGCTGGAAGGTTGTGATCGGCCATAAGCCTACTACCTCCATTACTACCGCTTTTTCTTCTGCGTCCGCCGCTTCGTTTCCGGCGATGCCAATGTGCCTTGGGTCCCATCTGATTATCACCTGGCCTGGTTGTGTATGTGTCCTTCTTGTCCGTTCGCGCCATCAATCCGTGGCCTCTTTAAAGTCAGTAAAACTCTCCTGGTTAGACGTTGTAGTGTTTGAGAGGAGGGAACGTGCGACCCCGAGGCAATCCAGGCCGATGTATATATTTGTCGCAAATTCTGCTCGAATTGTACTTTGGGCTGTGAGGAGGCCATGGAGTGTAACGACAGCCTCGGCGTCGAAGATCTCTGCCTACGGTCGCCTCCCTGTTCCTACGATCGGGTGCCCTGGTCTTTGGTGGATCGCCGCCCGGCCCCCGCGGCTCTCAGTTGTGTGCTTTGTGAGCCATCTGTGAAGACGACGATGTTGCCTTGGCGGATCTTTTCGAGCCAGCTCTTGAAGTCCTTGGAGGCTATTTCCTTGGGGTACCTGCGTATCCAATGCGGGCGCCCTCTCGGTTTGTCTTGGAATCCCACCCGGCTAAGGCCAGGGAGTCATGTGGCTCCGTTATGCCTGCCTTTTTTGTGTTGGTCTTGAGGAGCCTCGTCTGGTACCGACGTTGGCGTGATGTCCTCTTTGTGAGGGGATGTTGGCTATCTAGCCTCTTTAGGTGCGCTGCGAATAAGGCTGATCTATGATCTAGGGCCATCTGTGATCTAGGGCCACATGTATTGGAGTGATCGCTCCCTCGCGCTGAAGAGCTGTTGACAGTAGTCTAGCGCCCAAGATTTGGGACCCATATCACCGGGGCCAAGTTCTAGTCCCCTGTCATCAATGAAGGCAGAAACGAACAAAGGATAATCGAAAGATACCCAAAATTCGGGCCAGCAGAATCGGGGGTGGTCTGCTCAGCCGAAGGGGTGAGCAGAAAAGCTGAGCAAGACAGATGAGGGCTGATTGGGGGCTGATGCAACGCTGAGTCGAAGTTGAGCCAGAAGACAAGGGACCACAAAAGTCTTCGTGCACTTTTCGTCTAAGGATACCTACAGAATGACAGCCTGCATAACGCACGCAGACGGATCCAATGGCGCGGCCCCACGTCAGCCCCATTTTCGCAAGTGGTGGTCAGAGACAAATGAGGCCATGGCTCGTTTCTGATTAACGGGCTGTCTGGGCCAGTACTAGTTAACGACTGGAGCTGGTTTACAAGGATTAGGGAATCGTACAGGTGCAAGAGATGCCTTCATTTTGCCACCCTAGGAGATGAGACCACAAAAGAATGATTCTTGAATTTCGTCTCCAACAGGCAGAACCACTCGGAAGCTATTACCCGCAGCATATAACCCCCGAACAGGATTGCTCTTCTCATTCAATACTCTTGCATGCTCGTCGGCCAGCAAACCCACCCTTGGTGCCGGTATCACCTGGGTATATCCTGACGGCAAAGGATGGGGGCTCTGAAACCGGAGGAAGATTCGCGTTTGGCTTGACGCTCATAGAAGTACTCATACGATCTAATACTCTGTCTCTCTGCCGAAATCGAAACCGCGTCCTGTCCTCTCTGTGCAAAAGTATGGAATCGCTTTGTTCTCTCGGTAAGACCCGTAGCATCAACTCGAATCTGCTGCGCAGGCTCTTCGACAGACAAAGCTTGGAAAAGGTGGCCTGAGTCAAGTCCTCCTTTGCTCTGAGGTTTTCACTACAACCTTTAAACTAGTCACTATATTAAAAAGACTTATTACAATCCATTGGTTAGAATAAGGACAGCTAGGCACCGAGGCCAAATGAGTCTCAAGTGCCGCTGGCCAGACACTTCAAGCATTTTTTTTACTACCAAATAGAATAGAAATGAAGTTGGTCATAGCAGCATTGCAGCTGGTTCTCCAGGCCTTTAAGCTTCTGCTCAGCTCTTAATGTTTTAGAGCTGCTAAGGCAGCCAAGGCCTTAGATTTGCATCCTTTAGGCTTGAGATCCTACGACTCCTTTCTAATATCGTTCATAAGCCAATTGCACTCCTAGACGAGATCAACAAGAGGTCTCTCCTCTTTAGTCTCGGTAAACTGGTTAGGAAGAGATATTCGTTCCCGATAACAGCCATGCCATCATTCAGTTTCGACCGCAGCTCTGTCTCTTCTAAAGATCCCTCAACTGAATTATAAATAATCCGTGATAGCCTTAGAATCTTCTCCATCGCGTGGACGAATGCGAGAAACCCGGACATGATGCCAATAATAGTAACAAAGTCCATAATAACTGGAGAGTAATAGAATAGATTTCTTTTTTAAATTAAATCATACTTTGTATAATGTTGATAATTAAACAGACGCTAGCTAGACAATGGCAGATAGGTGCCCCAAGCCCAACTCGAGCCCAATACCCCTCCCGTGCCGAGGCCAGGCTGGCTGCGGGAATGTGTCTTGTTGAAGGAAGATACATGCCTAAGAAATAAGGCATAGCCCTCTTCAACGCAGTACGAGACATTTCTATCTCGATTCTGGCCACGGTTATTTGGACCAGCGGGGGTGAACCTGCTTGGAGGAGACCCTTTACATGCTTCCCCCTCCTCCTCCTCCTCGTGTTCTGATTTCTTTCCCGCAAGTCCTACAGCGACTAGGATGTTTCCCCAGCTGCAGAGAAACTAGAGGCTCCTCTAGATTCTCTAATAGGATCAAGCTCCCACCTTTACCTGCGACGGCCTTAGATAAAGGATGAATAAGAGTTAACGGTTCCCCATTTTAAATTGGTAGGGCTGCTCCTTGGCGAGTAGTTCACGGCCATGATTGACCGGAGATGAGCAAACGCAATAAGTTTTGGTTGGCGATACCTGGAACTTCCGCGAATCCAGGTGCATAATGTCGCCAAGCAGAAGACGGCTTCACATACACCCAGGGACAGTTTCTTAGGCATTTGATCGGTCCTGTAATCATCCATGGGGCTTGGATTCCAGACAAACATGACCCAGCAGCGCCTCATGAAGGAGTGAAGCACTGAATGCGCCAAGAAAATCAGGCACTAGTGGTTTAGTGGTAAAATTGGTCGTTGCCATGTTATACGCAAGTTTCGACTAGCCCCCGGTTCGATTCCGGGCTAGTGCAAGCACTGTTCTTTTCTCTTTTTTGCCCCCTGTTTTTTGTCCCTTCCTTTTCTGGGGAACTAGACTACACTGACAGGACAGTCTGCGGACCATGCTCATGCTCAACTCGGTGGGAACAGGGGCAAACGCTTGGCCAAGTGGCTTCTTTCTAACTTTTAAGGGAGGGGGGAATCGTGCCACTGCTCAGCGGCTTCCAAGCCTTGCAGCAACTTCACGACCTACGTCGGGCCAATCAATGCATGGGGGAATGATCGGTCTTGTCCCTCTTATCCATTCTTGCTTCTCGATTTCTCAGTATCAAGGTGTCCTACTGTTTAGGTTGTGCGAGTCGGTCGGGATGGTCTCAGACATGGTCACCGTGCCAAGGACCTACACGTCACGAAAGGACATGAAACAGATCATGAAGAAAACTGTCGACGTTACTCGTAAATCGTATATCTGATACAAGGTTGAGGCTCTATCGCCGTTTTGAAACAAAGGTAGAATCTATATACAAGAAAGCAAGTTTCATGCCTTGGACACTTTCCATCGTCGGGCAAATCTTTTGTCTTCCCCAAATGAATTTTAAAGCCACTCTCTAATTCCACTGAATCATGTTGGTGGTATACACGCCTGCGCTGGCGCTGTCTTCACAGTACTGCACCCATCCATCCAGCTGACCCGAAGTCCTCTTAATGATGGTGCTGAACCCAGCATTGCCAACGACGGCGGGATCCCTGTTACAGTAATGGTCCCAATCACTCTGGGCAATCGAGGCGTCACCGCCGTCGCTAGAATCGGGATACTCGATATCGAAGACGGGAAGCTTCGCACCGTCCGAGCGAGCCGCGCCGGTGATGAAACCTTGGAACTGGCCGCACCAGTCGCCCGAGCCCTGGCAGTCCTCGAGGACGGCGAAGTCGACGTAGTCGGCGACGTCCGGGATGAGCTGCTGGGAGTTCTTCTGGCCGAAGAGGAGGGGGAGGCCGCGCTTGGTCTTGAGGCTGTGGGCGTAGGTGGCGAGGGTGCGGACGTAGTTGATGGATTCGGCCTTGGTGAGGGCGAAGCCGGTCTTGTCACCTGCACTGCCGGAGTCCTAGAAAAAATCAGAGTTAGTTGGGATTTTCGTTTCCTTTCTTCCTACAGGGTTGATGCATTCACTTACCCATCCGTCAATGTTGTCCCCGTCGATGCCGTCACAGCCAACTTCGGCGGCCTTGGCCAATCGCTTTTTCATGAAGTCGATGACGTCGGATCGGCTGGTGTCGATCCACCACTCGGGATAGCCGTCGTAGTCTTGGCCCATGGCATCCTTGGGGAAACTGGAGTAGTCGGATTCGGACTCTTGAATGGCGCCGAGGTTGATGTAGCAGATGACCGTGTTGTCAACGCCAGCCGAAGGGGATTTCTACAGAAAGATTGAGTTAGAACATTATTTCTGTAAATGAGAGGAAGAAAAAAGAGAGCAAAGGTAATGCCACTCACCAACTTGGGGATAATGTCAGGGTTCTCGACCGAGTGGAAGTAGTCGACAACCCAGACTTGCGCATCGGGAGGGTTAAGAGGCTTCGTGATGTCGACGGGGTCATCGATGACGATTTGCCACTTGGCGCCGGGCTTCCAGGACGAGGGCAGGCCAGAGACGGAGCTAGTACCTCCCGAGGCAGGGGCTTCGACGGGTGCCTCAGGAGTGGACTCCTCAGGGGTAGACTCCTCGGGAGCAGACCCAACGGGGGCGGGTTTCGCGGGGGCGGAGGGTGCCGGAGCGCTGACATCAGACTCAGGCTCTTCATAATCTTCAGAGGCATCTGACTCGGTCTCATCGTTCGTGGCGGGAGCTTGCGACGGAGATGTCTTTGGGACGGTCACCTTGGGAGACGTTTGGGGACGGCCCGCTTTGGAGCCTGACGGGCGAGCGCGAGTGACATCTACCTCCGGGACGTCCACCCCACCGCGGTGAGCGGAAAATGCGGAGAGGTTTTGTCCCTGTCCGGGCTTCCTGCAAGGTCGACGAGGGAGGGCAGTGGCGCCAGCCGCCAAAAAGAGAGAAATGATCGAAGGACGCATGTTGACTTCTGGATACAAGAACAAGCTTGGATTCTAGAACGTGGTGGGATGGTCTGAAAAAAAGTTGTTGTGTCGGGAGAGAAAGGAATGTGTGGGAACTGTCCGGTGCAGTCCAAAAAATTGGATTTGTTTGAAAGAATGAAGAAAAAAAGGAATGACAATGATCAAAATGATCAGGACTGACCAGTGCAGTCGCGAGTTGGAGTGTTTTTAAGAAAGGAATGAATGAAGGTGACCGAGTCCCTGTGGTGGAAGGAAACGGAAGGAGAGTCGGAAGTGAAGCGGACGGGAAACATGTCACGATAAATACAAAATCACCACAGATCTCAGCCCTCACCGCCAGCGCTAGCTCCAGCAACTAAGGATTGAGTGGGATGTGGAATTCAGGGGCGCCAAGATCCGTGGGTTGTCATCTTGACACAATGCCATAGGGCCAGCAGGGCCAGCCCCACGGGCTGCCTTGCCCGTCCGTCCGTCATCACAGCAATATTATGCCCTTAATCCTGGTCGCCATGAAAATATGAGCTGAAAATGGGGTGGATTAAGCGCCTTCCTAGCTCCTGGGCGGGAGTGTATGCATGGTCAGTGGCACCGAGGGAGAGCACGGTGAGACACCGGGAGAAAGATTGGACGATGCTAGGACTGAGTAGCAAGGATGATGGAGGCAAAGAGGGGAGGATGCGGCGGGGTGCCGGCGCGTGCGTCTCCTTTCCAGAGTTTATTTCCAAATGTTTCTCCTCGAGTGTGCGTCCGGATATCCTTGCGCTGTTTCAAACATTGGGGCCCTAAGATTGGATGGATTTTGCCAAGGGATTCCTCCATCCAAGGGCGGTCTTGTTGGTGCCGACCATGGTCAGAGACAATGCTAGGCAAGCACTCAAGCGGAAGCCAACTGAAATGAGACGAGGGCCCGCAAGGGACTTGGCATATGGCGAGATGACATCAAACGGAAACCTGCGCTCTGAGACAATTATTTTCCTTGAATCAATTCTGTTCCTGAATTGTAGAGTATGTGGCAAGGAAAAGAAAAAATAAAGACGATTGACATGTCATCTCTCGCCTCTTCACAACCATTCCGATTCGCCTTGCGCGTTCCCCTGCATATGCACCCCTGGCTCCCGATCCGGACACCGCGGAACTCCTCAAGGAAAACTCGAAAGCTGGACAACAAAGCCAAACAAAAAATCACCAGAAAAAGGAAAAGAAAAACTAGCCCCGGAATTCTGCGTCCTCCCTGCAGTTAGTCATCAATCTCATCTATCCTCAGTGGTGGAAGCCATCCCGGTCGGAGCGGAACCGAAAATAATGTCTCATTTGGTGCCGTTTGTGGGAATTAAAGGGGCTCTGGTGGCGCCGGACCCATGTGCGCTGGAGCCTGTTGGCACTCAGCAACCCCTCGAAGTGAATCACGCTATTGAGCAATTGAACAGGGATGGCGAAATAGACTCTGTTGCAAGTCTGTCGATCTGTTTGTAGGGCTGAGGGGAGAGAGGAATTTTTTCCACTTTCCAGGGAAATTTGGAGATCCGCTCGCACTCCTCGCCCAAATTCGGTTAATATCGTCAGTGCTCACTCAAACGAAAAGTTCGAGTTGCAAAAGAGTGGCTGGAGAACCGTGAGGCCGTGAGTGCTAAGCTGGAAGAGGAGATGTTATAGCCAAGGTCACACAGCGGCAGGTTGGAAGAACGCCTGCCACATACTAAGGACTCGGAGTTTACCCTCACATTCTGCGTACTTCGTAGATGGTTCGAGGAGGAATTTAGGGTTTCCTGTTAATTTTCCAACGAAATTTTGATTCATGCTGGAAATGAAGCCAGGGGCTGATGATGATGATGATGACGGAGACGGAGGGAAGGGGAAATCAGCACTAAGAATTTGACAGCTGCCAAAAAGGGTAAAGCTCAGGAACGCTGGTTGAGAAGAGTAGAAGGTACTTTACAGATGGCAAAATGATGTTGACAGCTGCGTGCAGTTTTACGACCACGTGATCGATCTCTTCATAACGCAAGTGTGGCCAGCTGAAATCGAATGACCATACTTCGAGCGAGCCATCAGAGGTCCGTGCATATTTCAGCTGTGGGCAGCTGTAGAGAACTTCCATGGCCGGGCCGGGACCAGGTCGGGAATTCGGGGAATGAATCTGTCGAAGCGAAAGGATTGACCCGAAGATTGAGGATGCATTGCAGCTGTCCAAATCTGACCTGCCTTCAATCTTCAATCTCACGTCGGATTTTAATAGCCTGATTAACTTCACTCCATCCTTTTGATAATAATAGTTTGTCCATTCCGGAAGGCAGACGCAAATATCGATGCCCCGTCCAGAGCAGCTCTCAGCCCCCTCTTCTCTCTTGTCCTCATCACGAAGCCGATCGATCTCCTGAGGACAACATCAGCATCCCGTTAGCCGTGTTGTTCGCTCGTTGTCGGGAAGTCAGCAGCGACGATCTGCCGAAAGCAGGGCGAATCCCAGCGGGAATCTCTGGGTCCCGGTCTTCGCTCTGTGCTCTGTTGTGGACGTAAACATGCGGAAAGTGTTCGAAAGACACGAAGGCCCTGGACGCGGAATCCTTCGAATTTAAGCTAAAGAGAGAGGACCTGCCCTTTTGGCTTTTGCGACCTTCGGATTGCGACAGGAAAGTAGAAAGAGGAAGCACGCATTGCCGGGAGAGATTGATGTTATCACCGTTCCCCTCTCCCAAAGGTTCCCCTAGAACGGATCTGGGAATCCACGGACCCATGGCACGTGCAATACTACCGGAACTATAGTGCCAATGCTACCGTGACACCGTCTTATCAACTTATCACCTCTAGCGAAAGGTCCCCAAGTGGATCGATATATGCTTGTCTTTCTGACATAAAGACTCCTCATCTTTGGACGCCTCAAAGCTCTCCCAAGACTCGCCTGGCTTGGCATTCCCACGTGAGTCCGTCGATCTCTCTGCCGATGGCACCTCTGTTTGCTCGACCTGCCATTTACGAGCCGGCAACCTTCCCCTTTTAGCCTGGTCCGTCCTGCGCGGGTCTGCTGTCAGGCGGAGGACGTGCTTCCAAATTAATTAAAGCGCTATCAAAATAAGGCAGGCGATCCGTGGGGTAATGCTGGAGAATCCCGGCCGCCTCCCGCAAAAAGTACCACAGACTAGTGTAGCTAGCCACTGATTACCCATTGACGTCGGTGCCTAGACCCCGGCTATAGTAGCAACTCGCTGTGAAGATCGAAGATTGAGGATAAAAAAGTTCCTCTGGTTTATTAACCGTTGATCGATAATCGCGTTCTTGATATGAGTTTCTCTTGGCATACGGTTGCGTCTTCCATTGGGGAAAGTGCGCGAGGATCGCGTAGATTATAGATACATGACTCGAGCAGCTGCCCTCTACGTCTAAGCCGTGTATATATATTGGGCGTCTTGTGCTCTGCGGAAATAGAAACAAATACTCATCTTGTCCACGGCAAGACTGCTTCACTCTTTTTATCCTTCTTCAACCCCCGCGCCCTCGCTTGCCCCTGTCAATCAACGGTCTTTCCAACCTCCACTCCCTTAAGAGCCGCTTAATCTATTCTCACATCCAAACATGAGGTTCACCACCGGTCTACTCGCTACCGCCGCCTTAGGCCTTCCAGCCCTAGGCCTCGCCGGCGGAAAGGGCGGAAAGGGAGGCCACGGCGGCTCGTGCAGCAAGCCTCTCGTAAGCTCCAAGAAACTCCAGTCGCACATCAAGCTCAAGGACCTCCTTGCCGGCTCGCAGAAGCTCCAGGATTTCGCCGACGCCAACGGAGGCAACCGTGTGTTCGGCAGCGGTGGTCACAACGCCACCGTGGACTATATCTACGACACCCTCAACGCCCTCAACTACTACAACGTCGTGAAGCAGCCCTTTAACGAGATTTTCTTCGACGGAGATGCTACCATCTCTATCGATGGCAAGGAGGTCAACAGCACCATCATGACCTACAGCCCTGCTGGAACCGTTAGCGCGAAGCTCGTCCTTGCCACGGGTCTTGGCTGCGAGGCCAGCGAGTTCCCTGCTGAGGTCAAGGACAACATTGCTCTCGTCTCTCGAGGTACTTGTACTTTTGGTGCCAAGGCCACCAACGCCAAGACAGCTGGCGCGGCGGGCCTTATTGTGTACAACAATGTCGAGGGCACGTTGAGCGGCACGCTCGGTGACGCCTTTGGCGAGTATGCGCCCGTTGTGGGCGTTAGCCAGGCTGACGGCGAGGCGCTCGTTGCTGCGGTCGGCGCTGGTGAGGTGACGGTTGACTTTAAGGTCGACGCGACTGTTGAGGACCGCGTCAACTTCAACGTTATTGCTGAGACGAAGGGAGGTGACCACAACAACGTACTCGTTCTTGGAGGTCACTCCGACTCCGTTGCCGCTGGTCCTGGTGTCAAGTGAGTTTTTGGCCCAAAAAGAAGAAATGAGTCGTAGACGCTAACATCAATCACAGCGATGACGGATCCGGCTCTATTGGCATTTTGAACGTCGCCATTGCTCTCTCCAAGTTTGGTGTCAAGAACGCCGTCCGCTTCGCCTGGTGGGGAGCCGAGGAATACGGCAAGCTCGGATCGTACTACTACATGAAGCAACTTAACACCTCCTCAACCGAGCTCGCCAAGATGAGGGCCTATCTCAACTTTGACATGGTGCGTTGCATTAGAATCTTCTCTTAGTCCCCCACCCTCTTGAAATAACAAAAGCTAAACTCCATCAACAGATCGCCAGCCCCAACTACATCTATGGCATCTACGACGGCAACGGCGACGCCTTCAACCTCACCGGCCCCGCCGGCTCTGACGTCATCGAGAAGGACTTCGAGGACTTCTACGACCACAACCGCGTCGGCCACGTCCCCACCGAGTTCAGCGGCCGATCCGACTACGCCGCCTTCATCGAGAACGGCATCCCCTCGGGCGGTCTCTTCACCGGCGCCGAGGGTCTCAAGACCGAGGCCGAGGCGAAGCTCTTCGGCGGCGAGGTCGGCGTCGCGTACGATGTCAACTACCACCAGAAGGGCGACGACATCAACAACCTCGCTCACGACGCGTATCTGCTCAACACGAAGAGCATTGCAAACTCTGTTGCCAAGTATGCGCTTAGCTTCGACTCGCTTCCGGCTGTGAACTTGGCGAAGAGGGGCTGGAGCGAGGAGAGGACGAAGTTTGTGAAGAGGGAGGACGGCGCTGGTCATGGACATTATGCGCATGATCATGTTACGCCATGCGGTGGTGGTGCTGCTCTTTAAGTTGATGTTGTTTATTGGTGAAAGCGTGGCATTTTGCATTCGGCATGGGAGAAAAAAAGCGGAGTTTTTAATATTCTTGGGGAGCCGGATGAGGGAATTCGGCTTTTGAGACTTGGTTGTCTTGTATGAAGTATTTAATGCATAATGTAACCTTGATGAGGATTTCGGTTGCGAAATATGAGCCAAGCTTAGTAGAAAACTGCTTTTCAGTAATTTGCTGACCGGTCTTTCAAGACGCTAATACGGCCAGAAGGAGACTTGCCTTAATGCTCAAGGGTGCTGGCGGTGTTCACGTTTGCCTACATTCCTGTGCTTGGGATCTGTGACGGCTCGGGTTTAAATATGAATAGTAGCAGACTCGGGACCACCCTCCATCTTATCGGTGCACGATTGGTTTTTCGTCTTTGGAGGAGGTCCGGGTGGGCTGGTCGACAATGATTGATTCGCTGTTCCTCCGAGTCCATCTCCCTGGCCAAATGGGATTGCTGAGACCAGTATTTTCCGATTCGAAAACGGGGTTGTCTTGATCAACATATGGTCGAAGACAACAGAATCGAAACTAATCAACGTCTGCACAGGACGGTGTGTGACAATGTGTGCGGCTCTAATTTGTATGGTCATAGCAACTGATGGACCTCAACACACACATGTTTTATGATCGCCTTAAGTGACTTAACCCAAAATTTTGGTTCCTGTACCTTCACATTGTGATTAACCCTTGTCCCTCGAAGAATTGAGAGCTTCATTGGTCCCGATTCTAGTAGTTGCTGGCTTTAAATGGAGTTCCTGGTTCTCGACCGGAATTCCTGTTTATAGCTCATCATCAGACATAGGACATAGTGTATACTGGTAAATGTAAGTCAACGGGAGGGGATCAATCAGGGGAAGAGTGTTCTCGGAAGTCGGAGCGATTACCTCAAAGCGCTCCAACCTTATTGGGATGCCGTACTCGGGTGGATAGGATGACGCGGCTCCTCTCACGCCGACAGGGCATGCCTGCGATCTCTCCGAATGGAGATTCTTCGGCCG
This sequence comes from Scedosporium dehoogii, assembly GCA_002812735.1. Classification (NCBI taxonomy): domain Eukaryota; kingdom Fungi; phylum Ascomycota; class Sordariomycetes; order Microascales; family Microascaceae; genus Scedosporium; species Scedosporium dehoogii. Next base: position 72,043 of record PGIR01000189.1, read on the forward strand.
GACCTGAGAAGCACGACGAGCTTGGATTAATTCCTTGTCTTTTCCATCAGGAGACACGGACTTCGCCTAACAGAAGAAGCGTTAATAGAGACCGCAGAAAGAAGGATGTGGGGAGCAGGACAGGAGAGGATGAGACAGAAGCTGATTCAACAATCTGCTTCGGAAGAGGTGGTTCGGGGAGAGGTTCTCTGGGAGACTTGAATTAGTGGAATGGAAGCGATGGTTGGGGAATGCTGTGGTCAGCACCGAGGAAGATGAGACGTACAAGGTTAGGCCGAGCCCACCGCCTCCTTATGACAATGCTCTCTCGTTAGAAGATGAAAGCCCGCTGGGCCAGCTACGTCTTGCCCGAAGACGCGTGGAGGCCGAGGGCGGCCCTGACCCAGCAGACCGTACGATAGTAGCTGTTTATGGATCTTAGGCATCAACATGACATGGATCCTGTTGATCATTCTCAGGGTGGAAGGCAAGAGGGACGGAGGCCCGCGGCGCCGGCGAGACGAGCAAGCCTTGCTCCAGTGCTCCAGTACAGCATCGTCACCTGCTTACACGTCTCTGTCTTTGATCTCACGATCCGCGATCACTAGAGGCCATTTTTGGGGCCCTTGGTTCCCTCCATTTTGTTGTTGCGTCTTCCTTTTCTTTACATCAACATCACAAAACACCTAACTTAACCCAACATCTTTTAATCTTAACAAACAGCTTCTCAAAATGTAAGTTTCATCCCTTGCAATGGTGTGTGGCATGTCATCTCTACGAATTCATCTTAACTGGTGATAGGCTTAACTTCAATGTCAATGAAGTCGCTTTCAGCCCACCGTTCATGGTTAACAAGAAACCCATGAGAAGGCTGAAATGCATAATCGCCGCCGCCACGTATCAATTTCGGCCATGGACGTCTCACCGAGCTGTTATTGTGTAAGTCCACAGTCTACTGAAGGTTCTAGTTGCGGAGGTAGTTCTAACAAACGTAGTAATGGGCCCCAAACGACCATTTTCGACCGACGATCACACATAACCGTCGATTACTACGATGAATTTTACAGATTATATTTGGGCAGATATCATGTTCCATGTTTACCGTGACGGTGCCGTAACGTTACCCCTACAAGAAGACAGATCGGTTGGAGGCGAGGGGCTGGGGTAGTTAAGCAGTGTGGCTGTTGTTCTTGTTGTGGGTCGAAGTTTGTAGAGTTGTACGGTTTTGGAGGTTAGAGTGACAGAATCCGAAATGCCAAGTTGAGGCCGGACACTTGAAGCGCGGTAGGTTTTTTTCTTTTTTCTTTTTTTGACAAATGGAGAATAGCATACTGACGCCCCTGTTATGATGGAACACCTTGTCTTGAGAACGTAATCTTGGCCATGGGGGAATCATCTTCCCAGTCTTAGGGGATTGAGATATCGCAGTTAGTTCTAGAACTCCCCATCGGCTTCAAGGCGCGTTTGAAGTCTGAGACTAACCCTGTATCCTACGTGTAAACAAACCTGGTTCTTACCAAGCTTCTGGCTTCGAGGACGCGACTGAGCAAGGCCAATGGTGAAAACAAGGATTGCGAGCTAACTCCCATCGGACTTTTTGAGTTCCTTCCTCTCGGATTCAAAGTCATGGGTGCCTCCCTCGGTTGTGTTTTCAACTCATGTCCCTATTTATTTACTCTCATACCAATCTCCTCCTGAAGAGCTTATCCTTTACACATCACCAATCAACTCACACGAGAGCATCTTCTGAAGGTATTCTTTTCTCATCCCCCCTCCCCCATCCCCGTCCCCCATCCAATATCCCACCACCTCCCAAAATTGTCCTCTCCTTTTATCCAAGTAGTTATCTCTAACATGAATCCACAATCTTTAAGGCGGAAATCCAAAAATTGCCCACCGACTGGAAGAGAGGCCAAGTGATTGTCAGCCTCCAGTCCAACAAACCAAGTCAACCATCTCCTTCGAGATACTGCGGACTAAGAGTTGCCCTTCAGTGTTGTTAATTTACCTCGCCTCGATGGTTTGAGTGACATCGATGCCCTCTATAGACGACAAGAAGACAACCTTTTAAGTCCCAATTAGGCTAGACCCCATGCATAGACCGGAGTCGCTTAAGTTTTCGCGGCCGGGGACTGAACTACCTTGGCGCACGGAGGAGTTCAGTCCCTCATTGGCAAATCTAAAGGGCGGAATTTTTGGATGACAACCTAAGTGACCTAACTAAGGCGACCTAGAAGCCGAACCGTGAAAGCGCTATCGGGTATTACATTGCATCAAGGTAACATTCCAACTTCTCTACGGGGAAAATCTGCTCCAATGGTCTTCGACGCGAGAGCAAATGACGCACGTCTCTCGGGGTCCGCGGCCGTCGCATTTGTGTGGCCGCTCCTTCTGTCAAAAAGAACACTCAATCCAGCATGCTGGAATAACGCTCTAGTCCCGGGGATCCGGAGGCAATAGAAGGCCTTCATACTTATCGTTATCTCTCTAATCCGGCGGGGGTGTTTTTGTGCGGGGAAGGATCCTTATCTTAAGCTGCAGAGAGGCGTGGGAGTCGAACAGTCCAATAATACGTCAATGTTCTTATCAATTCACTCGGAGTTTGGTCTTTCCAACGTTGATCGGGAACATCCGGTCAGACACTCGGTTTAAGTAGCCCAATCTTGATGGCTTCTAAGTTCCACTCACCCGTTTTGCTCCAATCTGATCTCAGATTAGGGTAAACGAGGAGAGTATGGACCGTCTCGGAATCTGGTCCCGATCCCGATATAGTTCCATGATACCGAGATTCATCGCGGATTCCATTAGGCACTGGATTTATAAATAAAATCACCTATGGGGGTTGCCGCGTCGAATATATTACTCCAAACGTCCTGCATCGTCCGTGTGCTGACGGCCTTCTCCGTATATAGCGGCTTGCATACAATCTCGATACCACCTCAACAACACCAGTGTTCACTCTGGTCTAACATCAAACTGTACTGTGATTTTCGGAAATACCCTCCTTGGATCCGAGGAGCACCGCTAGATAGTTGAGCTGCAATCACCATGTCCGCCAATATCCATCTGCCGCACCCCTTCGATCCTCTCTCGAAGGAGGAGATCGAGACCGCCATCACCATCATCAAGAAGGCCCATGGCGAAAACCTGCTATTCAATGTCATCTCCCTCCAAGAGCCTCGGAAAGCTCAAATGACCGCATGGCTCGAAAATCCCGCATCTGCCCTGAGGCCTGTCCGAACTGCCGATGTGGTAGTCATTGCTTCTGATGGTAAAGTCTACGATGGCCTTGTCGACCTCCAGAAGGGCACCATCACCAGTTGGGAGGAGCTAGACGGACTGCAACCAATTGTAGGTCATATAAGTTTGATGATGTTTAGACGGTCCCCTTTTTTTAACGTTCGCTTGGCGATACTAACACTCGCGGCCTAGATCACCGTGGAGGAGCTCCGGATGGCGGAGCACGTCGTGCGCAAAGACCCCAGGGTTATCGAGCAGTGCAAGATCAGTGGCATCGCCGAAGAGGATATGGACAAAGTCTACTGCGACCCCTGGACGATCGGCTACGATGAGCGCTGGGGAAGCAAGACCCGCCTTCAGCAGGCGCTCATGTACTACCGCCCTGATGTCGATGACTGCCAGTACCAGTACCCCCTTGACTTTTGTCCCATTTTCGATCCGATCAAGAAGGAAATCATCCACATTGATATTCCCAAGGTCAGAAGGCCGCTGAGCAAGGTCCCCGCCATCAATTACCACCCAGCTGGCGTTGAGAAGCAGGGCGGTTTCCGCTCGGGCCTGAAGCCCATCAATATCACCCAGCCTGAAGGCGTCTCGTTCAAAGTGACCGGAAGGGAAATCGAGTGGCAAAACTGGAAATTTCACATTGGCTTCAATTACCGGGAGGGCATTGTCTTCAATAACATCATCTTTAACGATAAGGGCACGGAGAGGCCCATCTTTTACCGCTTATCTCTCGTCGAGATGGTGGTTCCCTAGTAAGCTCGCCCCAAAACAAACCATCACCATCCCCTCCAGATGCATCACCGCCACTCACATCGATCACAGCGGAAACCCCGAGCACCCGCATCAGCGCAAACATGCACTAGATATAGGAGAATATGGGGCGGGATACATGACGAACAGTTTATCGCTCGGATGTGATTGCAAGGGTGCCATCTACTACATTGATGCCGAGTTCCCCACGCGGGCCGGCAGAACTCGGACCATCAAGAACGCCATCTGCATCCACGAGGAAGACAACGGAATTCTTTTCAAGCACTCGGACTTTAGAGACGACTCCGTCATTGTCACAAGAGCTCGTAAGCTTATCGTCCAGCAGATCTTTACGGCTGCCAACTACGAATATGCAATCCAGGTGAGCCTCCCAGTGATATAATTAACGGGCATTTGAAGTGGACATGGGCTTATTTCTTTTGGTTTTAATAGTGGATCTTCCATGTAAGCAGAAACTAGGCCAAGGAATCCTCACTCTCCAGGAGGTGGTCCTAACATCTTAATCACAGCAAGACGGTACTATTCAGCCCGATATTAAGCTGACTGGCATCCTCAACACTTACTCCATGAACCCAGATGAGGATACCAACGGCTGGGGAACGCAGGTCTATCCAGGTAATCATCTCAAAAACCTAGTATATCTGCGACAACCTGCTAATACCATCACACACAAGGCGTCAATGCCCACAACCACCAGCATCTATTCTGCCTACGCATAGACGCTAACGTCGATGGCCCCAAGAACACCATCTTTGCCACTGATGCCGCACAGGCGGAGGGACCCGTCGGGAGCCCCGAAAACTACTACGGAAACGCCTTCTATCCCAAACGCACCAAGCTTGCCACAGTTGGACAGGCGAAGACTGAATACAGCGGCGCAACTATGCGGACGTGGGACATTTGCAACACCAACAAGCTGCACCCTTACAGCGGCAAACCCTCTAGTTACAAGCTGGTGAGCCGAGAGATCCCCGGTCTGATGCCCAAACCTGGTTCCTTGGTATGGAAGCGAGCCGGTTTTGCCCGCCATGCTGTTCACGTTACGAAATGTGAGTTATCCTAGAAGAAGAAGAGGAAAAGAAGGGAAAAAAA